>JABFQD010002097.1:0-16145 GCA_022817045.1 Psix sp. ZL-2020 | reverse complement strand
TATACACGAACAGAAAATAGCAAACGATTATAAATTTCATCAGAGTTTCATACAAAATTTTTGCCTTACTCACACAAGTAAATTATTTATTAAAAGTTTTGAGACGAAAGAATAGAAGCATTCAGTAAATAGACTTGTAGTAAGTAATTCATAATTATTATGCTTTTATTCTATTTTACAGAACTTGATCAATCTAAGAAATGTGTTAATATGTTGCTATTTTTTAAAACTGACTATTACATACTACCGCTGTTTTCGTTAGACTGACGAAATCAATGACAGCTGTCAAAACAGTACAGCAAAAACGACGGAAACATGAATGTTGCACTTATAAGACCGACCTTTTTAACGCAATCTGTTCATGCGTTTTTAGATTCAATTCTTGGAAGCTGCACATTTTAAGACAACTTAACCGAATATAGTTTCTAGTCTATTTTTAGAAAAAAAAGAAAATGTATATAAAAATATTAAATTAACAAATGTATTAACAAAAAACCTTAAATAAATAAAATTAAATAGATAAATGAAAAATAAATAAATATGAATAAATAAAAAACAAAATAATAATAAACTAAATAAAATAACAAATAAATGTAATCTATAAAAAGAAGTAATGATTAAATAAATAAGACAAAAGTTATAAATAAACCTGTTCGGTTGAAAGGTTATATATTATCGAAATTTGTAAAATACACTAGTAAAAAAAACGCGACACTCTAATTCAGTCGAAATTTTATCATTTTTCAACCGATCCTATCTTCCGTATTTTTCATTGAAAATGTTTTTTTATTTTGATTAAATTGAAAATTAAAATCTTCTCTTTAAGAATGTCATGAACAAAAGTTATGAAAAAATGGGTATACTTAGTGTAAACAACCTGTGAAAAAAATTTTGCCAACTTTGAACGTGCACACGGAAAAATATTGCCCTCAAAACCCATATTTTCATCTTGGATTATAAAAAATTATCATTTTCTAAAAAATGTGTAAAAAATTTTGTTTTGCGATAAAAAATAGCAAAGTTATGGCCAATCAAAAATCGTGCTGCCTTTTCGTACTTTTTGCAGTGTTACTGAGAAAAATCATACAGCCTTAAATAAACACGAAATTAAATAAGAGGAATAAGTTTGGCATATCAATAGCGTGACTTTAATATGACTATGACATAGTTAATATATGGTCATGGCATGGGAATTGCATAGTAAAGCAGAGTAGTGGTATGGTAATGGCCAAGCAATAACATAGCGATAACTTAACATAACATTGACATAAAAATAGCATGGAATCGAAAATTGGCAAGGATTCTTGAGTAATATATAAAATCATTCTATTTATGGTATGGTTTAAAAATATTGTAGTTTATTTTTTTAAATAAAGTTGTTTCTTTGTTATTTGCACTAGTAAACTGGTTTTATTTATTGATTTCTAAAAAATTAAGAGTGAGTCTAAACATTTAACTGGTACTGTGTAAAATGTTGTGGGCCAGTTGACCATACAAGGAGAGTTTCTCGGAGACTTTAGAATAACATAATTACATAATTAGGAACAAATAGATTACAACGAGTTTACAGACTGCACCAAGCGTCAATAAACTTACATAGATTGATAATCGAGTGTGGTAATTGCAAGTTCAAAAGCGAGATAAAAGAGATATCAGATATGGAGTAGTTAATTTTCAACGTGGAAAGACAGCGATAATCAGAAATACAATGTACCAAAAAGTTTGATTCGCAAAGAGGGACATTACAAAAAGTTTTTGATCGTATTCGCAAAAATCGGGAAGTGCCTACAATAAATATTCGCTAGTCGAAGTCTGGCGTAAGCGCCTTTCTATTTGAAATTGAAACCAGGGAGACTCAAATAAAGTGCAGGCGTGCTAGAAGAGTTAACTGTGATGTATTTATAAAATATCAATGATTAAGACAAATCATGAGCACGAAGATCATCAGCCCGGAATAAAACAGAACAGTTATCTCGTAGGTTTACAAGGTCGGAAGGCGATGTATGAGGAAGCGCAGACCAAAAATCAATCGCCTTGCATTTTTTAAAAAGGGGCGTAGTTTGGAGAACCGAGTTGAATTTGTCCTCCGGGTGATTATGACGCATTTTGCAGAGACGGGCGAAGCAAACCTTTGGGTAGCGCATATCTTCCATGAAGTCTAACTTCAGTAGCCAGTTAATAATGCGTTTAAAAATATCCACTATAAGTGCACATCTACCGGATTCGAGTCGAAGAGCATACGAAAAACGGTTGCGAAGTAAATATAGTAGCTGTTTAAGGAAGACGCATTGTGCTCTTTTGATTTCATTTGGGTACTGTAACATACCTTAACCTTAAACCTGAAAAAGAGTAAAAAGAATTAAAATCGAAATAAATAGATAAAATTAAATATAAAAGGGTACGGCAAAAATGTCATACCTGTCATTTTACATAAATTAGTAATAAAAAAACCTGCGAAACACAAGCACAGGTCCTCACGCGTTCTGATACTTGTAAACAAATGTCAGAACGCATGTTCAGGTTACATAGAAAGGCCTATGCGCAAGAGTCAAATTCGAAAACGAGCTTAAAGCTCTACTATTAAAAATCGCGCTATCTCTCTTTACCACTTATAGGTGCGAGAGAGAAACTTTGCAGAATAAGGTTAAATAGAAGATTAATTAATAAAGTGAAGAATTGAATTAAATAAGGGTTGGCAACCTTGAAGATAGGAAATATAGATAAAGTATGCCCAATAAATGATATTTAAATAATGAGCGAATAAGAAAATATTGATTAATTAAATAAGTTTAAAGAAATTGAAATGTAAATTAATCTAGGAATCATTTAAAGAAACTAAGTTGAGAAAGCGATACAAGGAGAGGATCCTGGAGAGACGCTATCCTTATCCAACCTCAAAATTAAACCAGAAGAATATTAAATGATTAACAAACAATTTATCAAGAATTGTCAATAATAAATTATTGGCAATTAATTTAATAAAATAAAATTAAAAAACAGGTGATAGGCAACGGGCCAAAGAGAATTTACATTTCAGTTAATATAAATTGTTATTCAGACCTGAGAAAATTAGTTGATTAATAAAATTTAAATAATGATGAAAATTAATTAAATTAAAGCCGATTGCAACAAACAAAGCATCCAGACATATAAAACTAAGTGCTAGGAATCTGATTCTCATATCACATTTAATAAATACCTCTAAATAACTAACAAATAAGAATAAATTTAAAAAGTAAATAAACAATCGCCAAGAGCTAATAATTATTATTTAAGACTTTCTCCAACGAAATAAAACGGTGGAAACGATTCCTGGCGACCTAAGGAATACGTCTGTAACAAAACACAGTTAACTTAGCTTACAAAAAAGAAGATATCAATAATAACAGGTATTGTTAATATTGATATGAATATATGTTATTGATAAATAATCTTTAATAACAATTGAACCAAGTATAATTGAACCCTGTATGACATATCAAATTACCGGGAATTTTACAAGGAATCGTTCCCCAACGAAAGTTTTAAACAAAAGGGAATATGTAAACAATGAAAAATTTTATTGGCTAGTGAATTTTAGAGGGGATAAATTTCGGCGAATCTACGCATTCCTCGTTAAAAGAACGAGCTTGCAAAGTTCAAAATCAGTAGTTCCCGGAGCGTTCGACCAGGTAAGTTAACAAAATCCCTTGTCTATGAGAGCGATAGGACTTGGTGCAAGCTGAGTCCCTCGGTGGTGCGGCTGCAAAGTCCGCCACTGGACGTAATTACACGGCGGCTAAAAAGTTCCCTTAAAGCGTCACGAGGTTGTCAGGGCGGCTGAAAAGTTCCCGACACTATTGCTCTTAGAAATGTCTCGTGGTTACCTGGACGCAGGAGTCCAGGTGACACGGCTCTACACCGCGGCTGAAAAGTCCGGGTGGAGCTGGAACGAGCTACTAACACCTGGGTAGCCACTAGGTGCCACCTTCCCGGCAGGGATACGCGGCAGCTGAAAAGTACCGGTTTCGCTTGCCCGGAAAGTGCTGGCTACTTGGGTGAAAAGTAGCGAAGGTTACTCGGTCAGCCAAGAAAGCTACCCGAAGCGCGGCTGAAAAGTCCGCCGAGAGTCAACCTGCAGGCGATCCGTGACAGTGAGAGTTCGCTCTACACGAGAGAGTCCTCCATCGATCTCAGAGGAACGAAAACTTTAGTTTATTTTTATATTTTTTTAGTGACTAACCAGTATTCCTTCCTGTGACAGGCAGACTTCTTTGCTTGTCATTTTTCGTTGTTGAAAGTGAGTCTCATTTCCTTTTTGTTTCTTTTTATTGTTTCCTTCATATTAATCTTGTTTTTTTTTAATTTTGTTATATATTTTGTTCTATTTTTATAAATAAGTCCATGCCTTTCTTTTTTTTTTCGTCAACGCCTGCCCAAAAGAACCCGACGATCGCTTCCTTCCTCAAAATTGGGGATGATGATAACGCTAGTTGCTGGCAGTCGGTAACGACTGTTTGGGTTGTGGCTAATCTGACGCCGTCGCAAACTGAGAAAATCTTATTACATAAACAAGGAAAACGTGAAAGTAACAGTACAGAGGGCCCCAAATCTCAGTTCCATATAGAACGACGCTTGCAACAAGGCTGTTTAGAATAATATTAATGTCGCTCCACGCAGAAATTTTGAGTGCTGAGCCCGAAGGGCTGAGCCGGTGACTAGTTTCGCATTATATATATAACACTTATCAGTGAAGATAGTGCCCAAGAAATAATACTGGTTTACAACGTGTATCACATCACTTCCAAATTTGAAAGCTCTGAGACGAACTCTGAAACGGCCCTTTCTAAACGCCACTATTTTTGTTTTATTAACGTTTACGTGAATTTTATAATCTGTACAGTAGTTACGGAGGGCTGAAAGTTTACGATTGACTTCAAAAGGGGTGTCCGCAAGAGGGCCCGGAGCATAAACCACTACGGCCCCTTCGACGAAGATAAGACTTAAAATCAGATAGAAATAAAGAAAAAGCTAAGGGGCTCAGAATATCTCCCTGCAGAACACTCTTAGAGCTTTTTCTCGCAGATGCAGTGGCGCGAATATAAGAACTACGAATGACGGTCAAAATTTTATAACTAAAGCCCATAAGTTGCAATTTCTCCCACAAGAGAATATGATCAACTGAGTCGAAAGCAGCTCTAAAATCGACAAAGAATGCATACATGATAGATTTTGGTTTCGCAGTATTGAGCTGAATAAGAGCATTAAGGGAGAACACATTGCCCAGGCAGCCCCGGCACCTCCTTAACCCTGATTGAAATTCCGGAATCAGGTTGTTAGAAAAATAAAAAGCATCGATTCTCTTTTGCAAAATCTGCATTAATAATTTAGAAACAAAGTTTACTAAGGAGATCAAACGGTAGCTGCCTGAGTTCAGTGAATCACCTTTTTTATGGAGGGGGAAAATCACGAGCTCAGACCAGTTCGCAGGGACACATTCGGAGTCAAGCACAACATTAAAAAAATATATCATGAACAAAAGCCAGTTATCAGGAAAGTTCTTATAAAAGTCATACGCAATACCGTCTACACCTGGTGACTTATTTGACTTGCAGCACCGCAGACATTGAATTATTTCGCTCATTGTCACCGGGTTGTCAAGTTGTTGTACACTTTTTTGGTCAGTCAGCGGTATAACTGCGTCAGACGGGGGAAAAATCCCAACGAGATAGGTGGTTCAAGATTCAATATCAATGTTCGAAGTTCACAGACTTCGCTACGTGATATAAAAGTTTGGTATGATTCTTTGCTCGTCAACATTCAGTGTCAAATCACGGTTTATTCGGGCAATGACCGAAATGGCCCCCGACAGGTGCGATGACCATTTCCAACGCAAGGAGAGAATTGTCGAGTGAGATACCGCTGTTGAACACGCAGAGGTAAGTTTAAGTAATACGGGTAAATGGTCGGACGCGGACGGCCAATCGGCAACTGTAAAGTCAGTAAAGGTCGGCACCGTAGTCAGCAAGAACCAAACAAGATCTACTACGCTGCGACCCTATCTTCCGATGAAGGTAAACTGCGCCGGAGTATCACTAGTTGACCTGCCATTTAACAATACCATATCGTGCTCTTCGTGTAGCAGAACTAATTTACGCCCTCTGTCGTTTACAACAAGGTCAGACGAGGAACGAGATTGAGAGTAAAGCGAAGGTGGCAAAATAAAGTCGGTCGCGTTTAATAAGGCAACGCGGGCATTAAAATCGCCACCCCAAATCACGCGGGTATCAGGTGATTTATTGATTAAATCATTGTTTGATTTAAATTTTCAAAAATATCTAAATAAGAATCATTTGGCGATACGTACACGATGACAACAATGACAAAAGACGAGAAATATTTAAATTTAACTTTTTTTTTATTTTTTTTATTTATTATTTATATATAACATATATATATATATTATTGAAATTTGGTCAGAACTGGATAATAAATTGTCGAATTATAAAAAATCGCTAGGCCACGCTTGGTCTACCGGGTCTAAGGGGCGGAGAGGCGGGAGAGAAAATAAGAGAAAATACGGAAGGAAAGGGATGGGACGAAATGTTACTCGAAATCCAAGTTTCGGTTATACACACAATATGCTCTGGAAAGATGTCGGCACTGATGTCAGCAACATTGGCTTGCTGGCACTTACGATTGTGGGCGAGCTCAGGTTTTGAAGAGGCATCGGTGGAGGCTGGCTTAAAAAACTCTCTAAGAAGAGTTGAGTATGATGAAGAATCGGATCCAACGTAGATTGAGAAGCACCCGATGAACATTATAACATATAATTATATTCATTATAACAGAACTTTTAAATATGTATAAGGAAATATATAATTTGCGGGTAGACATGAAGAATCAAGAAGCATTTCTTCTCGAGATAAAAAGAGACATCATTCATACAAAGTTTGTATAATGTTAAAAGATCCCATATGAGCATAAATCAATCTATCGTAGATGCGACGAATTGACTCCTCGACGATCAATGAAAGGTAATGGAGTACTCTAAGTCACACAAATGTCTATTAAGTATGTTGAAAATTTATGAAATACATCGATTCTAGATGAAATGTTTGTTATTACATGAAGTTTAGCTGAATTTGAAATGCTGCTTTGGAAAAAAATAAGCAGCAAGTTTTTTGGCGACATCAACGAGAATATTTGCATACACGACTTGAGCACAGTATAAGGGTATTTAAAAGTATATGATAGTAAAAGATCTATTCGTAAAATATTACCGATAACATGCATAGTATGTTATATTCAAAATTAATAACTAATAAGAAATTATTTACTTTGTTTATTTAAAGTTTTTCTTCATATGTCAAAAACCTAATACATTTTGTAAAAAATTATTAAAATATAAAAGAATTCGTAATTATATTATATTCGTATATATCTGTATTATCAAATCAATACTGAATCAATTAAATAACCAAATCTATATACAAATATTTGAATATTATAATTATTATTATTATCTGTATTTTTTTCACATTTCAAACTAGGTTTAATTCTAGTTCATAAAAAGTTAATTAAATGTAACTTGAACGTCACATTGGAATCTGACTGTTGATTCATAATAAATCTTAGCACTGACTGAAATAACAGTCAACTTGAATTAGCAAAATATCTCGAGCCTATTTAATAGAAATGTGGTATACGTTTGAACCTAATCGATAATCAAATCTAGATCTGCTTTAGATATCTGATCTGAAATTTATGTAAAAGTCACACTTGGTTCTAGTCTGACAATCATACGTAGGGAATAATTTGGAAATCTTCATTAGGCTCTAGATTGGAGACCTCAATATGGACAGCATTACAATTTTAGTCAATCCGTGATATAGGAACCTAGATCAGTGCCCAGAATCAAAATACTGGACCCGCATTCTAGTCACATTTTTTTTATTTTTATTTTATTTATATGTACCATAAAGTAGTATGAAAAAATTTCTAATTGGGAATTCAAAGGTTCTGAATTAAGACTGCTCAAAATACGTTCAAGATACAGGTCTACCTCCTGACCTACATTCTTACCAACTGCGCATGCGCCGACTTGTAGACAGGGCATTCCTACCCACTACCGACCCGTAGATGGGGCATCCCTACTTACTACCAACCTGTAGACAGGAGATACAAGAACAAGATACGTTATAGATAAGAAAGTGACATAGGATCCATTTTTTTCAAATATTTATTTATGTCATGTATATAATATATATGTGCGAAACACACTTAAATTCTAATGGCCAATAATACTATTATATTTAAAATTTTAGTTGAAAAAATTATTTATAACAAATAACACTTTACGTTAAGAATTATATGAATATAAAGTGCTGGTTCGGCTTTTGGTAGTTTCACGCCATCTTAAAACCAACAAACTCTGCTATCAGAATTGACGGCCAATCGTTTGATTCGAAAATGACGAAAATTGAAATAATAGAAAAAGAGCGCCATTAGTCTTTCGACCCGAAAGACATAGCCGTATACAAACGTCAAAAATAATTGGACATGAAATTCCGAAATTAGAATCAGCTGACGCGATGATAACAGATAAGAAAATAAAACGCAAAAAAATGCTCCAAATTATATTTAATTTTAATTTAGCCCAGGAGCTTGAGATGTAGCGATATCTGACCGGCGCAGCAAACAAGGACGACTCAAATTAAAACAGATCGCACAAGTTGGTGGAATTAAATTTAATTCTGAAAGTTTACATTTTTAACGACTGTTCAAGGTCATGTATCAACGACATTTTAACTACAAAATATTAATACAAGCAACGGAGATTCTCCTAAGGCAAACAATACAAGTCATACAATTAGAATTAATTCATAATGATATCAAATTAAACCGTTTCTTTGTTAAATAATAGATGGAATGCCGAACGTTTTGATACTCCCGGTGGCGAATAAGTTCGATTTCCGGAGAAGCCAGAAAATTGAACTCAAAAGATTACTAAGGAAAGTTAACCACAAATGTGGTGGAAAGGATAGGTTGAAAGACCCTGTAAATGCCTACCCAGTATGCCCCAAAGAAAACTAACAAAAGAGCCACAGAAAGCTCAGAAATAGCTAATATAGCCAAGGATGTTCACCATGTAAGAACAGCTGTCACTTCAGGACAGCGAAGAAAAAGACCTCCAGCACGGCGAAAGCCAAAATTGGTACTGAATTTTACAGCTGCTGCAAGCAAGTGCTCGAATTTGAGCAATGCCATTACGCCGCTCGGGCGCGCAGCCTGTCATAGTGCGGCGCAGGGACTAAATTAAGGAGCAAAAATCCAAGGAAATGACACAATGACAACGCTTAAAACAATTTTATTAAAATTTTTAAAAAATATATAATAAAAATAAAATTTCCGGTGTTCGGCGTCTCAAATCCCGAATAATATGTTTTATCTGTGTTATGTCTCAATCTATTTTCTGTAGTCCAACATTACCATGGTAGTTTTCATAGTTGACGAATACCTGACTCATGAGGATTTGAAACATTAGTAGCGTTAAGATAACATCAGAGTCACCACTTTAGGGAGAATAGGTCGAAGATAAATCGGATGATAATCGCTAAATGCATTCGGTTTGTAACTTTTACACGGAGCATGGCAAGAGACTTTTTCGAAGACGGAATATTATTTATAAAATATTTAATAGGAATAACATATTTACGTGGCATTTTTTTCAACTTATTTCATTTGAAAAGTCATATAGACTTTATGTGCGTGTTTGTGTATAGAAATGTATATTTTATATATCGGTATTTCAATATTTCAATTTCAAATATTTTCAATATTTGGGTTCGACGAAATGTAGAACTCAGTGCCTTATACTCGGCTTACATTTCATTTCACCACTTCTTTAGTGGAATTTTGTAATTTTAATAAGTATTTATGATCATGCATATGTATTGAGCTATTGTGGATTGTCATCCACAATTTAAACATATAAGTTGTGTTTTTTTTAAGAATATTCATTATTTAATATTAAATATAATATCATTTTATTGCCTTGTACTTAACGCTTTTTTCATTTTTGATGGATTTTTTATCTAGGGGTTTAAAAGCATGGTTAAGAAGCGTTAAGACGTGATTAAGAGCGTCCGAGACGATCTTCAGCTGTTTCTCAGACTTCGATCCTTGTTTTGAAGTTCATCGCGCTTAATTTTCGGCTTAAAATTGATTTTATTTGGATTCTCGGAAGATATCGCCATCGTTAGGAATCGTTCTAACGTGCTCTTCAGCGTCAGAGGCGACCTTCGGTGAGTTTGAAAACTGACTTGCGATTTATAGGCCATCCTGCACAATGTCATGCCTCAGGTTAATTTTGATAGTGTTCTAGAGGGATACGCCATCATTAGGAAGTGTTTTGACGTGCTATCGCGCATGAGTGGTGACCTTTAACAATTGATACCATAAGTATCAAAACTCTAGACAAATTAAGTCTTAACAGAAAATTGACCATTTTTGACATTTAATATCTTTTTATATAATCGATAAATTTTAAGTTTCTAAATTGGGTTTTTGTCGTCTTTGCAGCCGCATTTTGAATCTATCTAAAAAAAACGTTTTTTGAGTGCTTATTAAAAAAAGTATTTGATGTTGAAATATTGTAGTTTTAAGTTCTGGAATGTATAGTAGTGTCTCGCTTTATACTTAGCGCGAAACACTACCGTAACTCTTGAGTTTTAGAATGCATAGTCAACGCTGATAAAATTCGTTCGCGATGCCAACAAAAGTGATGTCAAAAGTGACATTTCAAAGTAAAAGCTTTTAATCTGTGGACTACCTATTCAATTTAACTAGACGTTTATGAGAATAACTGAATTAGAACGAATAAATGATTATTATTGAATAAAATTATTGTTGAAATCAGTTTTTACAAGCTTTTTCTGATTTGGCTCTCATTGTAACAGTCGGCAATAAAGTTATACCTTAAATTTCATAATAATCAGTCTTTGTAGTACTTTTACCAAAAATTTAAGCAATTTTCGGTTAAAGACTTCTATCTAGACCTTTGCCTTAGACTCTGCAAAAGACAAGGATGGTCTACTAAAACCTTTTTAATTGACATTACAGTATTCATTTCTTCCAGTCATCTCTGTCTAATGTTCAGTAGCTCCTGTAATTCACATTATACGTGGTATAATGTTCCCCCAGTGATATCCCACTATCTACACAGTTCCCGTGTCATTTTTGTAGGTAGCATCTCAGGTTACAGTGCCCTGACTGTAATTCTATATAGTCTCTGGCTTTCGCCCTACTCAAATTTGCCATTTCTGTAGGCAATTCTTTCACATCTTCGCCCAAGACTTCCTTAGCCCACCTGAATTTCTGAGATGATCTTTTTTCTTTTCTATCCTTAACCCATTTACATATAATATTAAGTTTTCATTGATTAAACTTTCCTATGTACATATATTGGGTATCTTACCCCTTTCCACTTTTCTTGGCTAATTTATCTACCCTGCTCTCATTCCTGTTATACCTAAAGTGTTCCAAGACTCAACAGACACATACTTTATTATCTCCTGCTAGTTTATTCAGAGTCTCGCAAATGGAATAAACTAGCATTGAATTGATTACTGGATTTTTCAAAGTCAACAACAGGGTTTTGTTATCTGTATACAGATGATAATTCTTTTACCCTTGATTCTCTTCTCCCTCAGTTTTTCTGCACATATTTCCATAGCCACCATCTCGGCTTGGTAAATAGTCTGCTGTGTGTTCGTGCAGATAAGGGATAATCATCCTTTCTACTGCAATCAAAGATAACAAATCTTCCGTTAATCAGATTAGGCCGTATTCATCCTTCCAAGATTGTTTACTTGCAATCTCCACCTTATATTTCTTTGCAAACTATAGTCTCATGTTTGTTTTGCCTTGTAATGTAGCCAGATCTAAGTTATCTCTTCTTGCCCAAGATCTCTACATTCTCTGCTCTTCCACATCCTCTTCATTGTGCGGAACTCACCATTCTGTGTACTGTTCTGGTTCCCCCTGATAATAATCAGGTGCATCTCAGTGCGACTGCTTATACATGGTCCAGAATTCTCACTTAGGTATCGCTTTCAGTCGCTTTCTACAAAACAACTTATGCGTATGTGAGCTTTGGTGTCACAACAGCTCTTCCGCTTTTCCGGTTGAAGCCCCCAGTCTGAACCTATGACTAACCTGCACTGCATCAGTAATCACAATACTTCCTTGATTTGTTTCTGTCGGTGAATTCTCCACGGTAATTTCGTATCAAAATATACACCTAGATGTTTGGCTCCCTCCAAGTACGGTATTTTCTTCCCATAGAAGGTTACTTCTTTACGGTGTTTGATCTTGTAACGTCGTGTGAAGATGACTATCTCAGCTTTAGCAGGATTTATTCTAAGAGATTTCCTTTTACACCACTGTTCAACTCTTTTTAGTTCTTCAGTGAACAGGTCTGGCAGCAGCTTCTAATATCGCCCCCTGGACGGAAGGACTAGATCATCTGATTCGTTGACTATTAGTTTTGACAGTAGCGAAGACAACACTCTGCACCCTCCAAATATTTCTCGTTACCTGTTCCTTGGGTTACCTTTTCTTCCCATGCACTACATACTTCCCTGCTCTTTAGCATGCTCACGATCTATTTAATGACCTTATGTGGTCTGCTGTGTTTCTTCACAGACATTTTATTAGCTTCTCGAGTGGTGCAATGAAATGCTCCTTTTATATCTATAAAGATGGTAATAGTTACTTCTCTATTCTCAAATATCTTTTTAATGTATCCAACTACATTGTAAAGTGCTGTCTCTGTGGATTTATCCTACTGATCCGCATGATGGTTATCATGCAGCAAATACTCCATCAGTGTTCTACATCTAATAAATATTTTATCAGTCTCTTCAATCATTTAAAAAAAAAGAGGTAAGACTAATAAGTCTAAAGTCACCCGCTTCGGTGTAAGTTTCTTTACACCAGGTTTCAATATAAAAGCACCCTGGTTTCTTTTTATTTCTTTGGTAAATACTAACTCAACCCGATAGCCAAGGTTAGCCCCTCTTATAGCATTTTCGGAAAAATTCCGTCTAGACTTGGAGCATTATAAGGGTAAAGCCTTCTATTCACCCCTTTCACTTTCTCTGGCGTAATTGTTTGCGCCGCCGTCTTTTAGTCAACGGTACTCCTTTTATCACTTCTCACGGATGTCGACAAATTCCTTATTGTAATGTCGGAAAAACTTTTCCTGAGCAAAACCACAAGACATTCTTTCTCAGTCGTTCTATCATTGCCGGAGCTATCTTTAAGCAGTCTAGGCTTAGCTTCATTATCTCAAGTGATAATTCTGGATAACTTTCACAACTTCCTTTTTCAACATTCTTAGACTCTTCTTACAAATGTCCTATTTCTCTATTTCTTTTTCGTGCCCTATTGAAGGCTTCGCTCGCTGTACGCCTCATACGTTTCAAGTGTCCATCCCACCACGGATGGGCATTTTTGGTAGTCTCCTGATTCTTGAAGGGCAATTGTTTTCGTAAGTCTTAACCCGGGCCATTTCCATGTGTTCAATTATCCATTACAGATTCGACCCTGATCCTTACCTGTCCTTTATCAGACTAAGTCTTTCCACAAGTTCAGACTAATAAATTATTTAGTAAGTTGCCGAGGGGTTCTTATTCCACACATCTCTTTTCTCTATCATACTTATTCCGAATAGGATGATTCTGTGAACCAATATAGATAGTACACCACTCACTCTTTATCTATGTATTTTTCTTTTGAGTCTCAGTTTGCCCAGAGTCAAGTCCAAAACTTCTTTTCTACTTCTTGCGACGGAGGTCGGAATATTTTCTTGGTTCACTATCAAGCTAGTCAAGAATTCAAGCAGCTACTCACCCCTGTCATTGGTATTTGTACTTCCTCACACCTTATAGTGCAGGTTTGCATCACACCTAATGACTAGCTCCATCACAATTTTTTTACTGAACTACACGTCTTTGCGCAACATTTCTGTTGATGCTGGTTTCGTATAGGAAAGATATGCTGATTTTGATGGTGGTATTCCCTCGAGCACAGATCCTGCAACAAAATTCCATCAACACCTTTGTCTATACAATAGCCCTAACTCTTTTCTCTGTCTAGAGCGCATGTAGCTTGTCCGAATTACATGACCCATTGATACGTTCTCTGAGTAATCAGGGTTCTTGTATCAGGGCTATGCGCGTGTGCGACAGCGCCAGGCTTGTTAGTAGAACGATAGAGTAGCTTTTGCAGTGGTGCAAGTTAATCTGAGTAAATTTCAAGTTTACTGCGGACATACGGTCCATTTCTGCGCAATTATCCCGAGCTTCATTTGTTTTTATTATTATACCTTAAATGTTACTCCCCTTTGTGGTGTTTTCGAGTTTCTGCGGCTTTTTTATCTTAAGGAGTCTCAAGATGACTTCCCCAACGCCCGCATAGAACCTGAAGTTCCCATTCTGGACTATCTCGAGGGCTATATCTTCGAACCCCAGCACGATTAAGTGCTAGGTACCGGATTGTGATTCCCTCCGATTAAGGACGACCCACCTCGAGGTATTAATCCCGCTGTTCTTGAATTTCTACTTTATGAATCATGCGCAGATCCTTGAGCTTTACAACCGTAAAACCTCCTCAAGGATTCACAATGACTTCCTCTGCTATTGTCTGTAGCCACAGCTTTGTCATATCATCTGCGCACACGAAGACTATGGTTCCCTTCCTAGAAAAGAAATTGCTGAATCTAGGTACGAAATCACCGTCCTTCGTACCTAACACTTTTTCTACGATCTACGAATTATAGCGACGCAGGGATGAGGAAACGCACAAAATTTGAAAGCTATTCCAAAACGTTTCTAAATAAATTTTAATAATTTCAATAATGACTACAATGCAGAATTTAAATTAATTTTGAATTCAAATAAAGAAACACTAGCGGTGCAACAAATTAGCGAGTTTACAGATTTCATCAATTAAAATAGTTACTGTTATTCGCTATTCAAAGCAATTTTCAATTAAAACTAAGAAACTTTAACGATTGCAATGGGGCTTCACTATTGAAATTGAAAATTTAAGAAAAAAAAATTGAATGGAATTATCTACTAAATGACACGCACGCACAAATTCATGAATAAACACAAAATATTGAAAAAATGATTAAGCACTACTAATAAGCGAAAAAAGCGAAAATTCACATGCAGTAATTGTGAAGTTTAATAATATTAGCACTCAACTTAAATTTAAATATATTGAGTTCAAGCAAGAGTTGTTGTTGGGATTTAATACGATCAAAGAGTATGTAACCTTAGTGCTGCGGATTCACAGAGTTAACCTGAGAGATTTTACCTCTCCGCGGTCGGAAAATAGGAAGTATTCCTTATTGTAAACGGTTTCACTCAAAGGAAATTAAAGAAAAATTTCTTTGGATGATTGAGCCAGAAAAATCTGAAGGAGAGAAAAATAAGGGACAAATAACTCGCGTTCTTTTCTGCAAAAATGATAATACAAAATATATCCAACTAAAACCTGTGTTGCTGAAAATTGCCCGAAAAGAAAAACACCTGCACAAATAGAAGCATAATTGCTGAAACATTCGAAGCACAAATATTTGGTAAAAAAATGTGAAAAAACAAGCACTCACTAACACGAGCTAAATGTCGCGGCGTATTCAGTTCAGTATTGCAATATTAATTGAATTATATTTGGGCGTTGAGGTTGTCAAAAAGCTGGATTGGGTTCGCTCATCATAACAGAGTGACTATGTTGAGAAAAATCAAGATATTGTGGTTGCGCGACCTGAGTCCAAAAACGCTCAAATTTGGTTGACTAAGGAACTTAACTTAATATTTTTCTTATGCAGTAATTAGATGCTGAAAGATGATAAGGGGCCGTCAATAAATTACGTAAGCATTTGGGGGGGGGGGGGGCCACGGCTCCTTCTACCCTTTCTACACCCGGGGGGGGGGGGGTTTCAAAACACCTCACGTAACCCTTTATTTTTTATGCTTGGGACGCAAAAATTTCAAATAAATGGCAAACACCACTAACAATAGAAATAATGTTTGGCATTCACAAATGCTACCGTACAAACAAACACATTATGCCGTCCTCCGACACTCCATGCT
>JABFQD010002096.1:0-16145 GCA_022817045.1 Psix sp. ZL-2020 | reverse complement strand
TAAAACTTTAATTCATAGTGATAATGATGATGATGGTGACGATGCACGTAATGAAGATGATAATGATAATAAGATTTTGATTCAGCACACTAATAATGATGTTCAAATACCAGCAACAACAACATTATCATACATATCCGATAAATAATATCCATTTCTTGACAATGGAAATAGTTCAAGTAAAACAAAACTTGTCGCTGATAAATATATAATAGAGTTGAAAAGCAAAGATAGCAACTATGACAGTACTTGCGGGGTGAGAAGTTTAAAGGATGGTCTTTACATTGGGGATAGAAAAATTGTTTTTCATGAAAATAAAATTAATATTGAAGGAGATCAAACTTATGACACGTCAAAAGGCTTACTAGAATTATTATTCAGAAAGACGCCTGATGAAACATACATAAACCTTCGTGATAGAAGAAATTTATAAAAATATTATTTTATTAACAAATGCACATAGAAAAAATTATAAACCAAATGGATCTATGAGATCATAAATTTCGAAATATAATAGCAAATCTCATAGATCATAAAGAAGGTCGAGGATTGCCTCAGTTTCATACATACAATGAAAATAAAATTAATTATATTTATTGGGAAATATGACTAAATGAACTTGTTGATCGTTCACGATTACGTATTGCTTTACAAACAGCTGGGAATTCAAATCATTCAAATGAAATTTTATCTATAATTGAAGTGTTACGAGAATCTGGTATTATATATTGACGTGCATCCAGCATCATTCATTCAGACTTAAAATGCCTGCCAGCAAGTTCAGTCATCGTAAGAGCCAGAGCGATACAGAAGTGAAGATGGTGAATGTTATTCCCCGTCTCTCGATGAAAAAGATGATTCAGATCCTTTGAGTAATCTTCAAAACCTATTTAAAAAAAATAGACCCAATACAAATAGAAAAAATGCGAATAGAAGCTGAAAAAAATGAAAAACCAATACTTATCGCTGACTTCAAAAAATTGGATCATGAAATTCAGAAAACAATAAGCCACATCGAGATGAATTTCAAAAGATCAATTATAAGAATTACAAGAATCAATTTCTAAACTAGAAAGTAAAGTTTTATCTATCATACAATCCTCTGGCCGAGTTAAATCGGAGATAGTTGATAAGGTGATTTCTAGGAAATCAAGGGAAGCATGTGACATATTGTTAACCGAAATTAATTGTTGCTTAAATCAGTGGAGTTACTACAATAATGCAGAAAATTGTAGAAAAAAAGACGTAGACAAATTATTAAATAAACATAAAATTAAATAAAACATACACATTAATATGTGTGTGTGTCTGTGTGTTTGGGTGTGGATATATATGTATATATATATTAGCTTACATTCAGTAAATTTCATTCAGTCTCCAGATGGGCTTCAACAGATTCGGTTCAAATGAAAGTAATACAAAGGAACACGAAAAATAACAAAAAACGATGCAGCATAATGTTTCCCAGTCTGCTAAAGATTTAGATTCTATTAGCGATCTCAAAATAATTAATTGAACAAGAACTCGAGAATATACGAATTGAGAAGGAGGGAAAACCTTTATCCAGAGTTGAAAATTTCATCAAGGAATTCAAAAAGAATTAAAATACCTTGAGGTGCAATTCAATAAATTAATCGCAGAAATGAAAAATTCTCTTTTGGAGGTACAACAAAGTTACAAATGGGCTAAAACGACAATAAAAATGCTTGAAACAGATGTAGATACAGTTTCAAGTCCCACAAGACTCAGTGGTCGCATTATCGAAAGATTGAGTATTTTGTTTACAAGGCACTAATTGCAGTAATAATAATAATAAATAAAAACTATTGCATCATATTTTATATTACATTTTAATTATGGACGGTGTTGTGAACGAATTACGTAAGCCAGCTCGCCGCAATTTTACACGTAGAAAAGTAAATATTCGTAGTATTGATGAAACATGGCAAGCAGACCTCGTTGACATATTAAATTATTCAAAATATAATAAAGGGTACAAATATTTGCTAACAATCATCAACAATTGATGGAGAAAATAACGCATCCAGACTGTTCTGGCAGCGTCCGAAAAAGGATTTAAGGACGCGATCGATAGGTGGCGATCGGTCGACAACCTTGGCCTATACAAACAGAGGGACCGATGACCTCTGTCTCTTTTTCGTTGCTGGATCCCCCCATAGTGAACAAGTGTCATTACCGAATTTTTGTTTATTGTAACGCGTCGGGAAAACTAACCTCACATTTGTAATTGTTTTTCTTTTAAATGAAGTTTCTTTTATATACAAGCAAATTGTTAGTCTCATTTTCAACAGGTTATAGGCTCAGACTAACGCCGGAATTAAACAGTGGGGTTAGGTTACATAACACGTGGTGATCAAAATTAAACCAAGTGATTCAAAGTGACACTAACTACAGGACAATGCAGGGCGGAATTAAAATGAGTATCCCGTTGCTGAATGGAGGAAATTTTACCTCATGGAAGACAAAAGTAAAAGCGGTACTGGTTAGAGATGAACTATGGGAAGTGGTGAGTGAGCCGGTAACCACACCAGTGGATGCCAAATGGACCAAAAAGAATAACAAAGCTATGGCGTACATAACCTTAAGTGTTGAGGATAACCAGCTGGTGCATATCCAACATATGGAGCAGGCATATGTGGCATGGCAGGCCCTAACAAAGAAATACGAACGGTCCACGTACGGAAGCAAGCTATACCTGAGGAGAAAATTGTACGGAATAAGGTATACAATGAGTGACCACATAGACGCCATCATGACAGTGGTTGCGTTGCTCCGAGGATCAGGCAAGTCACTTGAGGATGAGGAGGCCGTAGCAGTTCTTCTATTAAGTCTCCCGGAACCATACTCAGCATTAGTCACCGCGCTCGAAGGCCGTGACGAGAAGGACCTAACAGTCGAGTATGTAATCGGGAAAATTATGGACGAGTACCAGAGAAGGATGGAATCACACAGCCCAAGCAGTGGGGGATCGGAAGTGGCTCACAAATCGTCAGCTCCAGGTAAATCATACCTGAAAAAAGGAAACTTTGTTAGAAGTTCAATCTTCCAGACGGAAAGGAAGGATAAACAGAAGGACACCCGTACATGTTATCACTGCCAGAAACCAGGACACCTGAAGCAGGACTGCAGACGGTACAAGGCTATGAAGGAACAGGCTAGAGCAGGAACAGAAAGGTCGAAAACATCGGACAATGACGCCAAACAGAAGCAGTTACTTTTCGAAGCCAGAGACGTTGCGAGGATTCAACATGGCGGACGACATGGCAGACAACATGGCGATCAACATGGAGATCAAAATGGCGATCAAAATGGCGGACAAAATGGCTGGTGTGTGGATTTGGGAGGAACAAGCCACATGACAAACGATGCAGGTTTTTTCGACAACATCCAGGATCTGAACACACCAATTTATTTGGCAGATGGATCGAAAATGATGGCCACTGGAATGAAAAACTGACAGACGTTCTGTTTATCTTCAAATTCGATGACAGTTTGATTTCGGTCCGGAGGATCATGGAGAGAGGATACGAGGTGATTTTCAAGGGCAACAGATGCTAGGTTCTCCAAAGACAAGAGGTTATAGCTGAAGCAGTCATCGACGGCAGTCTATACAGGCTGAAACTAAAGGGGTCCAAAGAAAGCTTACATCTGACGAGAGAAGCAGTGTACATTCACAAGTCGTATCGGCGGTTCGAACATCGAGATCCAGCAGCGATCAAGCAGATGGCCAATGCAGAACAGGTTACCGGAATATGTATCTCTCCCTGCAAAGATGAATCGACTTGTGTAAGTTGCATCAAAGGAAAGCTCAGTCAGACCAAATTTACAGAAACACAGAAGAGAGCAAAGGAACCCGGGATGCTGACTCATTCAGATCTGTGCGGATCCATGCAGACGAAGACACCAAACGGAAATAAATACTTCTTGACCCTCATCGAAGATTATTCTCGATTTACAGTTGGCAGACTGATCAAATCGAAAGTTGAGGTAACTGAAGCAATTAAAGATTATGTTGCATCAATAGAAAATAGATTTGGCAGAAAACCGGTGGCCATTAGAACTGATAACGGAAGAAAATATATCCCCAAGGATCTTCAGGACTTCGTTCGGCAAGGAGTAGAGCAACAATTTACGGTTGCATACACGCCACAGCAGAATGGAGTGGTGGAAAGGAAAAACAGGACGCTAGTGGAATCGGCAAAATGCATGTTGTTTGAAGCCGGGACTGGACCAGCGTTTTTGGGGAGAAGCAGTGCTGACAGCGACGTATTTGCAGAATCGGATGGTGAGCAGGAGCATCGAGAAAACGCCAACTGAATTGTCCACAGGTGAAAAACCAGATCTGTCGCACGTGAGAACTTTTGGCTCTAAAGTTTTCTCGCTCATCCCAAAAGAAAAACGAAGGAAGTGGGATGGTAAGGCTCGAGAAGGAGTTCAGGTAGGGTATCACGGCAACGCTACAGGGTACAGGATTCTGGATCCAACAACGAACGAGGTATGGGTTAGCAGGTCAGTGAAAATCATCGAGAACTCAATTGAACAAAAGAAGAGCTGCAAGGAAGAAAAGAAACCCAAAGAATCACCGGAGCAGTATATCGCATACGAGATGCCAGAAAACGAGGAAGAAGAAAACAGGAGAGACCCAAACACGGACGAACAAACAATAGACTTGGTAGGTCAGGAAGAGCAAGCTGAAGACAGCTTGTCAGATGAAGAGTCAGAGAAGATGAAGAGTCAGAGAAGAGTTCCGCACGCCACCAGTGAAGAGGAGAGTGTCTCAACGAGTCAACAAAAATGTACCACCTCTGAGGCTGGGGTACAAGGTAAGAGCTTGCGTTGTGAGAGAACCAAAAGATTGGAATGACCTGTTACAGATGGTATCGAGAGAACAAGATCTGTGGCGATCTGCAGCAGACGAAGAGATGAAATTGCTGAGCGACCACCGAGTTTGGGAACTGGCAGATCTCCATCTAGACGGGAAAGCAGTCTCTTGTAAATGGGTGTTCAAGGGCAAAACAGATGACAATGGGAAGATTTACACCTACAAGGCTCGTTTGGTCGCGAGAGGTTTCTCGCAGCGATACGGCGAAGATTACGACGAGACTTTCGCCCTAGTGATGAAACATGAAACGGCCCGAGTTTTATTGACAATGGCGGCGCAGCAGAAGTTCCACGTTCGGCCTTTGGACGCTTCACGTCCAAATGCCGAAACTAGGAACTGGAAATTGAACGGGGAACTGGACGAAGAAATCTTTATGGAACAACCCGAAGGATTTACCATACCAGGGAAGGAAGACAAGGTGCTGAGATTACGCAAGAGTCTGTACGGATTGAAGAAGTCAGCAAGGGTATGAAACATAAAGGCAGCAGCTATTTTCGGAGAACTGGGATTCAGATGTGGAAGTGCAGACAAGTGTCTATACTCTAGGAAGGAAAAGGATGGTAGAATGACTTACATTCTACTCTATGTCGACGACTTGCTGGTAGCTGGAGGAACACCTGAAGTGACAAGAGGAGTAAGTAAACAACTAAGCAGACATTTCCAGATCAAAGATCTGGGAGAAGTTAGCCACTACCTGGGGATCCAAATCGAGCGATATGATGACGGATCATTTTTGCTAAACCAGAGAGCAAAAATTGTCAAGTTGATTGAGGAAATCGGTCTACTGGATGCGAAACCCGTAGCTACACCGATGGAGACGGGATTCTTAGCAGCCCCCAGGGAAGATGCAGTGGAGCTGGAAAACAACAAATTGTACAGAAAAGTAATGGGATCACTCTTGTACATGGTTACAGTATCCAGACCAGACGTCACCGTAGTAGTTGGATTACTATGCAGGCGAGTGGAGCGTCTAGTGTATTTAAATCTATATAAGATTTTAACCAAGGTGATTGTGTGAACATTGAAATTTGATGTATTTCAGGCAATTTTATTCCATTTGCTTGTGCTTGTTTGAGATTTCTATAATGAATAATGTATCGTGATTTGTTATATAAAAAGGCAAGAAGTTTTGCATGCTTTGAGCCGGGAGGAATCGCTTTCTCCGGACGTAAGGGTAATCTTGCTGTGTTTCATGAATTTCGGGTGGATATTATAAATCTACTTCCAAAATGTAACCGATATTTGAGTGGTCTTCAATATTATTAACGTTAAAATTTTCTGTATTGTCGATCTATTGAAATCGACCTGTAGCGGTTCACTCATAGCCCATCCATATAAGTTATTAATATCATAGTACATGATATATTTTTCCTCTTCCAAGAGATTAAAACTTTTCATATATATATTCGCTTTCGAATGACGATTTGAACATTCGCTTAATCCTGTATGAATACGTTTTTCAATAAACATTAACCTATCGATATCAGTTAATAATTTTAAATTTAAGTTTGTAAATTTTAACGCACAATCGCAAGTGCATCCCGGTAACATAAAATAATGCGCGAGATCAAAACCATGTGTTCTTAACAATGTATTTTGAAAGTTTTCGATTACATCTGCTAATGAAAGAATGTCGGTTTTCATATACAGATCAGAATAGTCACCTATATTTTTACATTCAAATGTTTCGAAAACATTAACTGCATGGTTTTAATCGTTCTCACTAATATTTGAGGCATTGAATTGATTATAAAAACGTTCACGTGATGGTAATTTTATTTCATCCAAAATTTCTTGATTTTTAACATAATCATAAGGAAATACACCTTTATAGGTCAACAATTGAAATTTGTTTTGATTCGAAAATTCACTATTCATGATTATCATTTCACTGTAATTCAAATAAGAAGCTAGTTTTTCAAGCGATGAATTTAAAAATCTAACTGAATCCATAAAAGTTAATCGAACCCTTGTGTGTTTTACAAATTTTATGAATGAAATGTATTTTTCAAAATTCATTAGTATTACCTTTAAATTACCTTCAAGACTTCTTGCAATGAAATATATATGAATATATAATGAATATTTCTTTTATAATGAAATGTGCGTCATAATTTGATAAATCATGAAATATATCTGGAACGTTGAAACTTGTTTATAATCGCAAATTGCATTTGTTGCAGAGAACGAAATGTAATCCCCCACTAGCTCGATGACAGTGATCACTAACTTTTACATTATCTTCTCCTTCTTTGCAAAATTCGCAAGATGTTGTTTTATCGGAACGTTACTAGTTTCAAGAGAGAACTGTATTGGTTTCATTTTGAGTGAAATCTAAAATAATACAAAAATGTATATAAATGAACAGACGAATGAATAAAATATTTGATACAAATAAAAATTAATTTCACTGCATTTAAAATGACTATACCTTATTGATTTTGTCTGCTATATCCTTTAATCCTTCGGCAAACAATTGTGCCCAAACAGGTCCACGTTTCGATTTATATTGAGACAATGATGGGTCATAATTGCAGCGTAGGTAGTATCCTACGCTGTAAATTTCATGCTGCTGGTAAGCCCTTATTTCTCCGGTTTTTGACCACCGTTGGGGCTCCACCCCTATACCTCGTTTGCTCGCTTCGCGAGGTTTTCCGCTTAAATCTGTTCAAGATATTTCACAATATCACTCGTTAGAAATGGCCTACATTCCTCTCTAGTTGCGTAATGTACTATTAATTTACATTGTAGTGTTGTCGAGTTTGGAAAGTAAATGTGACATGACTGAAATTTAAAGTGTATATTTTAATGATTAAATTATATTTATTTGACTTTATGGATATTGATAAATGATAAACTTAATTAAAAGGTCTTTGCTATATCACTGAAAAGTGAAATAGAAACTTGTTGGTTTCTATTCACAACACAGGTTCGTGACCTTCTTATTGTGTATATTTTTATTTTTGAATACAATCGACAAAAGCGAATTCTAGTTCCATTATGAATTAAATAGTTTCTGAAATTAATATTTTCATTGTTATTTTCATTAAATAAAATTCAACTTATTTAGGACAATAATTTGTTGGTTCGATTTATTTTTATTTCTCTTCGTAAAAATAAGTAAATTGAGTATTTTTCAAAAGATCCCGTTCAAGCTTATGGAAAATGTGTTACGACGAAACTGGCTGAAAATTTGCACACAGGTAGTATCTATCATTTTGATCATAAGTCGACGTGGGTGCAAATCATAGAAATTGATCCTCGAGTCGCTAGAAGCTTTTCGAAAAGTTAATGTACAGAGTGCTTCAGACTATCAGTATCTAAATGTCTCCAGAAATGAACATAAATTTAGAAGAAAAAAGGCTTTTTAAATTGTTTTTGAAAAGGCCATTTCTTCATATACCAGTGATGGAAATGAAATTTTCTTTAGTTCTAAAGCAGTCTAATTCTGTGGATTGTGGAGTACTTTCTGTAGCTTTTGCAGTTTAATTAGCTTTTGGGATCAAACGAAATTATGTTCAATATAAATACAGCGCGATGAGATCTCACTTAATCAAATTGCTTACGACCTTAAAAATTGAATATTTTTCTCAAGATTTACGATCTAGAAAGCTTAATAATACGCGTCGATAACTGCCAAAATGTGTTTTTTCGTCGTAACTCTGGATAGCTTGTTTCCTTTTGAGATGCTTCGAACGAATCCCTCGACCCTCCGACACGGTGGATTGTATGTAATACATTTCTAATAGTGTTTAAGGGTTCTTTGACTCTTTTTTTCAATTGTGGAAACCAGTAGCTTTTTGTGATGCTGCTCACCGTTTTCTTCGTTCCCATATGCTCAAAGTTATCATGATATTTGAATAGGATGTTTTCCTTCATTGCGCTCGGAACATAAAATAATAATTTATCATTTACCTTACGATAAATGATTCCAGTTTGCATTTCGTAGAATGCACTCTCCGTCGTTTTTTATTCTCTTTTGATCTCGATTATTTTCTGATTTCCGTTTTGAGCCAGAACCAAGTTAGTTTCAAATGAGTTGTCCTCTATCACGGCGATTAAATTACATTCACTGAGGCTATCTATATGTTTTATGCGTGTTCCCGCTCTGTGTTTCTTAGTGTACTCGTAATTTTGCAACTCTAGGAACTAACGCGCGATTCTTAGATTAATTTCGTGTTGCTTCAGTGCATGAGCTAGCGAATTGAAATCTGTAATGATTTTGAATCTTAACTCGTATAAGTATACACGAAATTTCTTTAACGCGTATATAATCTTTAACATTTCGAGCTCAAAACTGTGGTATTTACTTTCCGTAACTGACGCGTTCTTTGAAAAGTAGAATACTGGATGCAATTTGTGATCGCTTCTTTTCTGGATGAAGATGGCTCCGAAGCCTCACGCGCTGGAATCGCAGTGTAACTCCGTTTTCGCATGCGAATCGTAAAAACCCAATCTCGGTGAGCTGACCAGTTTGTTCTTCAAGAGATTGAACGTGTTCAACTGTTTTTCTCCAAAGCTTCTGAGGACGTCGTATAAGACTTTAGTGATAACTGAGAATGACACGATAAATTTTCGGAAGTACGAAACCAATCCAATGAAACTTTAAACTTTCCTCGTATCTCTGGGTTAAGGTAACTCTCTCTCTATTTGTTAATTTATATGTTTTATTATACAGGGTGTCCCAAAAGTTCCAGAAACGTTGAATACTTCGAAAACTAAACGTCATATCGGGCAAAAAAAAACACCTGTCTAATATTTTTTGAAAATCTAATGACACCGAACTTAACCCCCCATTCCTAATTTCTGGGAGTGGAGGCAACTTTAAATTTTCAAATAAGAACTTCTATTTTTCATTGTAGATTCGGATTCCTTGCAAAAAATATGTAACTTTAATCTAAAGCTTTCTTGCAAATTTTTAATAAAAAATGCTTCAATTTTGAAAATTAAAATTTTCACTGAAAAATTGCATAATCGCAACAATCTGAACTGATCATTATTGCGAGGAGAAAAATACACGTGTGCAATATTTTTCCAAAAGCTACATAATGCCACCAAATTTAAATCCCCTTCCCCCTCTTCCACCTTTAAGGGATCAAGGATGCGGGTAGGACGAGGTGCGGAACAGAAGCAAAAAAGTATCCATTTTACAAAAAGTTTTTCGATGCAACTATTGTCTTATTTTGCGAGAGTTACAAGACAATATATTCTCTTGTCGCAGTTGTCTGTTTATTTCTCTTTTAACTTTTGTTAGGAATAGAGATACTGCTCCTAGTAAATTTAATTAACAATCTCTTCAGTAGTAAGTTATTATTTCTTTTAGCAATGGCTTTGTCAGAACGTGAAACAATAACTCTTCTTATAATGCGGGGGTATAGCGATAAAAAAAGGTCATACCAGAATGTCATGAATTTATGAAATTATACTTCCTTTGATTGTCAGCCTATTTTGAAATTACCTGTTTTTCGATAGTTGATCGGTTTGTACGAACTGGGTCAATAAAAGACGAACCACAATCTAGAAGACTTGAATCTAGTACGAATGATGAGAAATCTTTGCAAATTCTGCTGAGTTTCGAAGAATCTTCTCCCACCACTATCCGGAAAGTAGCTCAACAAACACAGTCAATTAAATCGACAGTCCAAAGAGTTTTTAAGATGCATCATTATCATTCGTCCAAATTAACATTAGCGCAAGAACTGATTGAAGATGACTTCAATCGGAGAGTGAATTATTGCGAAAGAATGATGCTATCTTCTGAAACCTCTTTTTCTATTTTGGACTTGTGTCTCTGACGAAGCTACCTTTGACTTAAATGACTCTGTCGACCTACAAAACATGAGGTACTAGAGCACTGAGAATCTTCATTGGATGAAAGAGCATGACCCTCAATATTCTCAGAAAGTCAACGTTTTGACTGGAATATTGTGTAACCATGTCATCGCACCGTTTTTTATCGACGGTAATTTGACGTCTGAAAATTAGGTTAATTTGTTGACAGATGACATTATACCGGCAAAGAGAGCTGTAATGGGGGACGCCTTTGACAATGTTTGATTTCAATAAGATGGATCTCAAGATTATTTCACTTTAACTGTATGCCATTTGTTGAGCAACGTTTCTTCTGAAAGGTGGATTGGTAGAAGAGGTGCAATGAAATGGCCACCAAGATCACCTGATCTGACTCCACTTGACTTATTTTACAGGGGATATCTTAGAAACAAAGCGTAAGAAACCAAACCTAACGACATTGTCGATCTCAAGACAAAAATTTGTGAGATATCGAATCAAGTAACCCCTGAAATGTTGCAAAATGTCATCGATAAAATTTACTTTCGGTTGGGACGTCGCCAAGAAAAAGGAGATTATCAGTTTTAGCAGAAAAAGAATTAAAAACGTTTTAAATCCAAACAAAAATTGCCCTGCATTAAGCACCCCGAAGGTGAGAGGCCAGGGTACTTTTATTAAATAAATACCTTGACGGGAACAAAAAAATACTACGTCCAAATCATTGTTCCAGGGTAACGCTAAAATTCGTTATTGACTTTGAATAACTAAGAGGTTTAGAAGCTTTAGAAGCATTTCGTAAAAGGGATACTTTTTTGCTTCTGTTCCGCACTTTATCCCATCCACTCCCTCCGCCCCCTGCAGGTATAAGGGGGGGGGGGGCATTCAAATTTAGTTGCATTATGTAGCTTTTGAAAAAATATTGTACACGTGTATTTTCTCTTCGAAATAATGATAAATTTAGATTGTATTGCGATTCTGCGCTTTTTTAAGAAAAAATTTTAATTTCCAAAATTGGAGTATTTTGTATTGAAAATGTGCAAAAACTTTTTCGACAAAAGTTACGTATTTTTATGCAAGTAATTTGAATCTGCAATAAAATATGGGTGTTTCTATTGGAAAATTTAAAGTTGCAATCAAATGTATTACAAATATAAAAACCAAAATATGCTAAACTTGCTGTAGATTTATACGAACAAAAACAGTTTGGATAAAAAGTAACCAATTATCTCAAGACATTGAGAAAAAAGAACTAAGATAGATTATCTGTACTGTAAGAACTGTAAGAGTACAAGAAATGAAAATATAAATAAAAGAAAGCAAGGAATGAAAATTAATGACAAGTCTTATTATGATTTTTGCAGGTGTAATGCTGACCATGATTCAGTAACAAAGCGTAAAAAAATTGAACATTGTAAATAAAAGCAAGGAAATTATGAAAAAAAATATTGATGGAAATTTGCCATCTGAAAATGGTGGTAGTAATGATAAACATAAAATGTATTATTTACAACAGACATAAAATTGATTAAAAGGTTAAGAGAAATACAATATATCGACCTTGTATCTATTTGAAACGAATCATCTGATATCTGTTGAAAATATAACATCATCAAAAATAACATTAAATTGTTCAATGGAAATGAAAGTAATGAATCAATTTTAGTATGTTCTTTTGAAATAAATAACAATTTTTTTAGAATTTTATCCAAACGGAGTGATATAAAATACGGATTATTACAAGCAGTCTTAATGAGTCTAACGATTTTTATAAACTGATTTCTCCTAAAGGGTAGCTTGGCAGAGATATCACGAATTCATATAGATTAACATATTTGCATAAATGGAATAGTAACGTTTATTATTTTTCGAATTATAGTATATAAAATTTTTTTGGTGATTCCAGTTTGAAGACTATTCGAATGATGTCACCAATCCTAAATATGTATGTACGGTCGAAACTCGATGCAATTGAGAAAACAATTATGTTTTTAACCTTATCATTGATTAATAATATACATTCTCCATAACTTGTTATCATTTGGCTCTAGACTTTTGGCAAAACATCATATATTTCGTTTCGATTTTTGGGTAGTCGTAGATAAAATTTTATACACTGCTTTGATGAATTCTGTTGTACTCGTTTCATATCTTCCATTGTTGCTTTTTCATGCAAAGATTGAGAACTTTATGGTAATTTTATTCGTGTCAATTTCGATGGTCGCAAATTGATATCTTAAACAGCTTTAAGTTTTACCGTATCAAAAAATATTTGTCTATGCAAATTTGTTGGCGAGTCATGGTACTAATTATCAAAAATTTGTACGATGCGTTTTTCGTTACTATCTGACTAGAGAAACGCATTGCAGCTTTTGTTCGTGCTCCTCCACTTCCATACATAGCGGTGATTTTTTTACACTGTGATGAGCACAGGTGAAGATGAACACGAGGTGGGGCTGTTCCGGATTTCGCATTTAATCCCACGATATGTGATTAGAATGCCCAATTAGGGAACATGCCAAAGCCACCGAGCATCCCGGAGTGGGGTTTTGTCCTACGGGTTCTTTTCATTACAAAGGTGAGAAAAGTGGGATGTGTTGCAAGAGTGAAACAGGAAAATATGTTACAGTGTGGATGAAATAAAAAGGTAGAGAATGAAATGGTAGGGAATTAGAAAAAAATTGCGAAGGATGATGAGAATTTAATTTGAAATAAGGGAGGTTTACGAAGTTAAGCCAGGTGCAACTAAGGAGGGATGCCTACTTCGTCCTTTCGTATTTTACGATCTTCCTTGCAACAAGTGCATTATAATATCATTTGAAATGAATGGCGAAGCTAAAGAGACTGGGAAGGCTTGCTAAAAGGAAAGCCCTGCAAAGCGCGTAAGAGTCTAGGGCAGAAACCCCATGGTAGGGATTCTGAAAAGCTAGCCCCCTGGATCATAATTTTTCATTTGATCTTTATTTTAAATTATAAAAAGAAATCGTCTGATACACTTTTAAGCTTTTCTTGATTGATTTCGAGTCAACTAACTTTATCCTGGCTGGATAAATAACCTTCTATGTCCTTTATGATATGAAGCTTACAATTAATACGTGCTTACATACGATTGGCTGCACATAGTGATTTTCGACTATTTTGATCTCAATGTTACAATGTACTTAAATATGCATTATACCATTCATTCATTTTTGCCAAGTTTGCTGCACAATAAATTGTAGTGCGTCGTTGATTTTTATAATTATTCAATGATGATAATTCTGGTGGATAATTCTCATTGCAGGTTAATTAATCAAGAAAGTACCTGGTGTGAGAACACCAGAATCATCAGAATTATCATTGAGTTTACACAAAGGACGTGAAGTTAAACAAGCTTTAATTTCAATTAAAAAGGTTAACATTTCGCTCATGTTGAAGTAAATGCGTCACACTCTGATTTCAGATGTGTATAAATAGATCTTGCAGTTCGTAAGGGCCCAGAAACCACCTATGGATGATGCAGCAGGATTGTAATACTATGTGAATTGTAGTCTTCCTAAATTATTTTGCAATTGAAGATCATGAGTTGCTTTATCATACGCGTGTTTGATTCCGGCGTTGGTACCAACAAACTTTCGACCTTGAACACTACACCAACTGAGTGATTTAAAAATATTTCCGAAAAAATCCTGAAAACCAAGCAGCGGTGGGGTATGAAAAACAAAAAATAAGGACCCTAATTTCTTGTTACTAACTTTAATTCTCCAGTTAAAAATACTTATAATTAAAGTCATTTCGGTAACATGGTGACATAATCAATGCCAAAATAATGAAAAAACGTTTGAAGAAGTAATATAGTTGTACGGTGAACCTCAAAAAGTATAAGAGGCAGTGTGGAACATTAATTTTTCATTTTATGTTAAGCAATTGAAATGAAAACATTGCAATGTTCTAAAATGTTAACGATTGAATAAAATGTAGATATCATTGCTGTGTACTTTGTGACGAATAGAAATGTAGCACCAGCTCGTCTACAATACACAAATCGGTTTCCTTATAGAAATATTCTCTTAGCAACTACTTTTCAAAATATTGTACAATTGTTCATTGGAATAGGAAATGTTGTACCTAAAAAATGAGTCAAACCACAGCCTATACAAACGCAAAAACTCAAGTGGATTTTTTAGTTTTAAAGTTCTAAATAATTTGCACTACCGTGCGTTACATTAGGCCATAGTAAGTGAGCGTCAATGAAAAATTGGTATTATGATAAATTTTTTTACTCACGAATCCCAATGATTATCATACCACTGAAGGCGGGTGAGCTTCATAGAAGATATATTAAGAGAAACAGAGAGGAAGAAAAATGAGTACGATTGATTCAAGCTAAGACTGGGGAAGTTGTTACGCGACTGCTAGCACGTTACATAAAATTAATGAAAATGTTAGAGAAAAGTAGAAGAATACACCGCTAACAATTGAGAATCAAATTCATGAGCCACTAATTTTTCTAGTAGTTAGAATTAATTTTTTAAATTTAATAATAAGAACTCCCGTTCAAATTAAAACATTGTTTTATTGAAAACATATACAACAACAGGCTTCGAATTTGCACGTTTGTCTTGATATTCCCTCTCCGCCGTTCAGTACGCGGATCGAAGTATACGCACATGTCTAATTGTAGAATTTCGGTGTTCTATACGCTGGTGGGTATGTAGTGGGTTCCAATTTACAAAACTAATTAACATAACAAAAAATATGTTTATTTCCAAATTTTAGTATTACGTTTCAAGAATATTGTCAAAAGGTAATGTTTTGGAACCGCTTTTCTATAGAATTTGGAATAGAACTTGGAATTACCCATAAAGGTAAAATCAGTTTTCTTCCAACTAACCAGACAACAGAGATAGAGAGAATAATAAAGAAAGATAGAAAAAAAATTTTTCATAAAAATATTGATAACTTGTGACTCAATATTTAATTCACCTTGTGATTTTATAAAATTAGGAATTTATGTTTTTTGGTTTTAACAAGTAAATAATCCCTTTTCAAAATCAAAAAACAATTTTAAAAATACCTACTTATGTCATTAATGATACAATTTATACAAAATTTGTTCTCATTTTTTTGTTACATATGGAACACAACTGGTAAGAACAAAAATTATATCAACGTGTATTGATTACAAACATACTTTAAAAAAAATCCATTATCGTACTCGATCAAACATGAATTATTCCAATTAAGTCGTATAAATGAAATCTTGTTTAAAATTTTTATTTCAGATAATTACCTCTTTTCACTTTATTATAGTTATCGCAAGCTATATTATAGAAACATCTTATTTAAGAATCTACAGCTATGAGCAACAACTACAATATATTTTAAAATATTAAATCATTTTTGTTCATTAAATTTTATTAAAAGATCCCACATAAAATTTTTTGAAAATATCTTTTTATGAAAAAATCGTAAA
>JABFQD010002095.1:0-16146 GCA_022817045.1 Psix sp. ZL-2020 | reverse complement strand
TCTACAATTCAGATCAATTAAGGTTTACATATATGATCATTTTAAATTTGCAAATGTTAACATTTTTTGACATTATTATTCATAAACTCAACTTTTTTATGTTAGTTTTTCCTAACAGAATTGTTATTGCTTAGTAAATTGCATTGCCAATTTTGAAAACAGTATTTATAATTAATTGTATAAAAACAATGTTTTTAATAAATTAATTTACACTGACTTAAATATGAATTATATTAAATGAAACATACAATTAAAATTACTTTTCTATAGAGTTTCTTTATCATTTAAAACTTAATAAAATAGATTCTTAATAATCAGAAACAATATATCAAGATGATGTGTTTCAAACTAATTTACTAAAAATGCGTTCTAAAATTTCTTTTCAAGTATTTGTTTTTAATTTTGTATAAAATACTTTTACGGAAAAAATGAAGTATTTTATATTATCGTTAGTCAAAGATATTACTGTGTTTATACATTTGCTCTAATATATTTCAATTTATTGTATTGCATGTTTAACTTACTTAAATTAAAATCTAAATTAAATAAAAAATCTAACTTAATTTATGTTTAAGATTAGTCAAAATTGTATTTATTTTCATTATTTATATAAATGTAGTATTTCTATTCTTCTATTCTATTATTCTCAATCACGATTTGCTTAGTTAGAAAACAAGATTAACAAATGAAATCATTGAAAAATGCATTTATTTTGAATATATTGAAATGTAATATTCAGAGAAAAACAGGTGGAGCTAAGTAGTCCAAGTGCACCAAGTGAGTTAGAAAAAATGCTTAATATTCAGTTCAACTCAAATAATTGGATTGAGAAAAGCGAAGATTATCTTAAAAGAAGATTCTCTAAATAGATATTGAAATGATTTGAAGTACAGTTAAGCGTATGAATCGTTTTGTGGCACACAAGTCTACTCTTTCACGTCCACACAGAAGCGTGCGAACAAATGTGGATATACACGTGCGCCGAGTTGTTTTAATGGACTTTTCTACTTAGAAGACAACCAAGTGTCACGAACGTACCAACTATTTTTCCCCGTTGGAGTAAAAACCTTAACCCTTTGCGGAAACAACGTACGATATTCAGGTTCTTGGTTTCAATTGGTGGTAGAACAGATTTCGTGGTGTTTTCATAATTGATTGTTCTTCAAATTTTCGTAATCAAGTAAATGCATTGAATCTAATTATCAAATTCAACAAGATAATTTTCGTTTATTTTCGGCAATTCGGATTTTTATTGTTGTTCTCCAAAAATTTATTGGCATTGATATTACATAGGAAATTGCCATTAGAAAATTAAAAACACTTCAATCGTATTTTTCTTCCAATCCCGCACGTTAGATCCATTTGAAATGACTTAATAATATGTTATTATACTTTCATAAATTAAAAATTCATCTGAGTACATAAGATGATACAAGTCACGATGTACCTGTAATATAAGTTTGTAGTTTAGTTATGTAACTAGCCAAGACGTAATAATAATGGTTTCGTATAATTACTGTCTGTATTTACTAAAATACTTAAAAATAATATACATTAATTTATGGTACACAATTTAATGGCTATGTGCTTAATTATGGTTTAGAATTTGACTATATCACGGTGATATCAAGGCGAAATTCTCAAGTAAAGTCGACTTTTACGTTGAATAATTGAATTATGGATCACTAGGTAACTTAAGTAGTTGTTACTTTTCTGCACAATGATATTAAATATGACACGAAAGTTAGCATTCTTTATTTTTATTACTTTTTACTTAGACAGTTTTTAAATAGAAACTAATAAAAAATGAAAAACGCATTTAACTTTTTCTTCTAGAGCATCAAAGCATTTAAAACTTTGCATGTTTTAATTTTTTTCCTTTTGAATCACATAAACTATAATTTAAAAAATTACGCAAAAACTAGATTCTTTTCATAAAATTCTCAAATATACATTTAAAATATATACTAAACGATAAATTCATCAAACATACGAAATGCTTAATAAACTGGAATAATGAATATTTAGTAATGAATTTAGGAGTGATCTGTTTGTTTCCAGAAAACAGAAACGATAGTAAATTAAATAACATCAAATATCCACAAACATGACTTTAATAAATAAAGATAACAAATTCAACATATGTGTCGATGTATACGTTTACGATGAATATATTTTAAAATATTAATAATTAAATTTACTACATGCGCTAAAAATATATATCATATATTTGATATCATAAATTCAAATAAATACAAAAAAAGAAATAGAAGATCATTTGATCATGATCAAATCATTGATGAAAAAAATATGTTAAATATATTTAATTGTTCTTGTATTTATCGATTAATAATATTTAATATTTTTTTATTCTTTCATTAAATTATATATGTTTTTTCAACGGAAATTTTATTACATTTATTCAAGTACTGATGAATCATTATTCGAGCAACGAAAATAAAGTTAAACGATTATACCATATTACCACGTTAAGAGAAGAATCGTTTTAAGATAATTATTTTTTGTAACGTGTGCACGGATAATGGGCGTTTTTGGAGTTATTTTTACAACGGAATAACTATCTTTTTAGCTCACTCTTTTAAAAAGTATTTTCATTCATACAAAAGAATATTTTTTCGATCGACTTTACAGAAAATACGACTTTTTGGTTCACTCTACCAAAAATGGTAACGTGTTGGTAATTTAGAAATACCAACTTATAGGAAATTTAGCTTGCAGCACCAGAGCTTCTACGCATTCACACACTGACGTAACTATGTTCACGTCAGTGTGTGAGCAACCGTATGATGATCATTCGCATTTACAAGTTTGAGTTGTCTCGTACGATATTGGAATTTATTTCATTTTGGAAACAATTATTCAATATTTTTTCTATTTACAAGTATTTATATCTATTTCGGAGGACTCCGCCCCTCGACTTCTATGTTGTTAGAGCTAATTTTCGAATCAACAAGCCGTGTGCCGTCGTTCATTGTTACGTGCACTTGTTACAAAATGTATAATATGGTACATAGACTGAAAGACAGAAATTTTGGTCGCGGCATTGACTAAAGATAAGTAAAGACCAAACACCAAATGGGCTTACTTGAAGCGCAAAAATGTCCTTTTTTCGCTATTCTATGTTTAATGTTCTATGCTAGAACAAAATTTTGTCTAAGCTACCCATCAAATAATTCAGCATTACTTATTAATTTTCATATATCATACATACATTTCGAATTATGTCAATATACATGTTATCTAGATTTACTAATTGGCACATAATAATCATTTATTACTTCATTTTTGTCATTTTAATTTTGAAGATAATAAAGTAATCTGTTACCTGGGTTCCTCAGGAATTTAATTTCAAGCCTCAATATAATGTGTACGGTGTTTGGTCTTTACATATCTATAGTCACTGGTCGCGGCTTCGACTCGTGTTGCCAACTTCACCCTCTACCAAAATCGCCGCCATTCCGTTCTTGTATCATAATGTACTATTTCAGTATTGAATGTAATACAGTGTTATGAGTTCTTATGTAATCACTAAAAATCATAATATTAGAAAACTTATTTCATATTTAAAACTCATGATTCTTCTTGAAATTCTTACAATATTATCGTCTTGAATTTGATTTGGTAAATGCTTTAACAAAATATTGCAATACATTCAATTGATTTTAATTTAATCTTAATCAGGTTTTCTTCATTCATATTCTCTTCTATTCTTCGGCATTAAAAAAAAACCAATCGATTCATTTTATTTGAATATCTCATAATTATACTAGCTATTTTCTACTCTTTTATATACATATGCAAAACACATTATCAGTTTTATTCAGTGACAAAATGAACCTGAAACTTTAATAACAGAAAATGATGTTTTCCATTACTCCACTCTAACTAGTGATTATACTTGCAATAATCCGATTGAACATCCAAACGTTAGCAGATAAAATATAATACACAGATAGTCCATTGTTTTCCCGTCATACATAATTGAAAGTAGTTTGCCGCATATTTAATTTTAAACTATCATTAAATATTCTTTATCATAAGAATAAAACATTATAAAGTAAAAAAATCTTTTAAATTTATATTTCCTTAATTAAGGTTGTCGAATTAAATAGATAATTAGCCGAGCACCAATAAATTGCTTGTCACTCAAAGTAATCGTAAATACTCAATTAACAGCTGTACTCCGACATTGTCGAAGACTTTTGTTTACCACCACGAAATACAAGGAAAATACATCAACTGCGGCTTTGGATATACGCTGAGAGTAGAATTGAGGTTCACCGCAGGTACGACTAGCGAGCAAACGTGTTCCAGATAAATTCCTCATATCAAAAATATTAGATTTAATGGATTTTTCACGCGCAGTTCTCAGAATGTGGGTTACAACGCCGACAAGCTGACGACATATCCAGCACTTGATTAGTATCGAACTGTCGTTAAGATTGAGAACAGAAATTACTAAAATCACAATTATTGGATTAAGTAACTAATTAAGTCGATATTGGTTTTGTCACTATATGACGCATTGTTTCGTTTCTACTGTTGGTTTAATTCGAACTGGTATAAACGTATACAAATTGACTTCAATAAAGAGACATTGATTCGACTGACCAATGCAGATGAGATTATACGTAGATAACACAATGCTTAATGTTTCGGTAAAATGACGCTATTCGTTCATTTTTTCGGTTTAAATATTTTGAGCTGTAATGAAATATAACATTAATTAACTAATAACGTTTGATCGATACGAAGGTTATTTTATTAAAATTCATACTGATTTGAAAGCATATTAATGATTTTTTTGACCCGCGTATATTTCAAGTACATATTTGAATGAAAGAATCAGTTTAATTTTGAAGACAAACACGATAACGTTGAACTTTGATGTTGATTTGGAAAATTCATTTAGCACATTCGTTATTATATGTATTATGTTATACGAACAAACGTATAAGATCAATCTGCAATCTTTTCAGAAAAAAATTTATTTGTCATACTTTATATAATTACTTAATTAAAAGAACTTAAGGTGGATTTTCCATGACCAGGTGGCAGTGTTTAACATCAACGTCAACATCGTCATGTTTGGTGGTCGGTATCTAAGGTCAGGCCACGCGGTTCCAATGATTTAATCTTGATTTACACGCGAGGAACTTGCAAAGTTAGATCGCGGTTTCAGGTCAAGGTGGAGCGAAACAGCTGCACGCACTTGCTATTGCAATTTGATCGTAACTTACTTTTATCCGCACGTTAACTTTGCATCCGCGTTTATTTTTGAATATACTACTTAAATGTTCAGCGAAAGTGAACGATTCCGTGGCTTTGAAAACTCGCTTCAAAATGGTCGCATCGATTTCATAATGAAGGTCTTATGATTAGCTAAAAAATATTTTACAATGAAGTCGTTCACGTATTTATACGCATACGTTCGTTGAAAAATCAACGAACTTTATAAGCAGTTTTTTATTTTTATGTTATATCGATTTTGTTAATATTCAAAAATACAAACAATTCATTATCTCGGTAATTGCTAAATTATAATTTATGTCATAGATAATGAAATTCTTGAGTGATTATGCACTAAAACTGTTTGATGTTTGCAAAAGGTGCGAAATTGTTTTAAGAAAACGAGACCAATTTCAGTATAATGAGAAATGAAGTTAGAAGAACGACACCATTCAACTTGGAGTCTCAGGCATTGTGCGATGTCGCAACGAATCAAATTACTGAGTATAATGTTAGAGTCAGCAAATGCCATAGAAATCTCAACAGACCGTATTCAGAATTCGTTTGCCGCAAACGGCTGCGACTATGTGGTACAACGAAATGCAGAACTATCTACTATCATGGATTTCTGAGTATGTGTGCTGTAATAAAACAAACACCGAATGTTGAAAGTGCTCCCCATTTGACACCACTAACCGGCATAGAAAGAGATACGAATGTGAGGCAGATAAACAAATAGAGACGCCGTTCAACTGACGTCCCGTTATTAATTTAGTACCGCTTTAGCTAATTAGGTCTAATTATATCAACGAATTGTCTCCTTGTGTGCCACTATTCATTTAGTGAAATGAGATGAGTCACTCAAATATGAAGGATTATTAGAATATTAGTATAAGAAATTTGATGTAAATAAATGGATCTTTTGTCATTTATGTTTTTCTTTTTCGTTCAAAGAAAAATTGGACATAAATATATAAATTTTTTATTGTTTTACGTTTAAGAAAACATAATTAATGAATATGTCACAAATTTTTATGAATTTATGATAAGCCAACCACAAAAATCATTTTTTTCAAGCTTATTTTTATGAGAAAAATTTTCCTGTAGTGCAATCTTATTTGATTATTATAATACTATTAATATCAATAAAATTCAATAAAGGATTTTCAATATTAGACTTTATATCTCACTATCATAATTTATTTTTCTTATAGTATATAACAATTTTTCATATTAAATGGATTTATTTCAAATTAAATAAAATAATCAATAGTGCATTGCGTTCCAAGGTCCAAAAAGTTTTGTTTGCAACGATTTACTAACCTTACATGTGTGCGTTCTAATATAGCACCTTTTTGGCGCATGTTTTTGTAACGGAGAAAGTTTTATTCAGGTTAGTTCATTGCCGCTTATAAACTGGGCAGAAATATGTTCACCACTCAGTTAGAAGACAGCAATGAAGTCGTCTAAAAAGGGCCTTTTTGTTACAAAAATATTTATCAAAACGACATTTTCAGTGTAAGACTGAAAAAATAAAATATTATGCTAAATAGGTTCCGGTCCTAAACACTGGTCCAAAAACAAACGCAACACCTTAATTTGGTCGAAATTTTTCCATTTTTCAAATCATCGTATCTACCGTAATTTTCATCGAAAACTGTTATTTTTTGACCAAATTGAAGCATAAAATCTCCTCTTTAATGATGTCGTGGAAAAAGTTATGAAAAAATGAGTATGCTTAGTTTAAACAACCTGTGAAGAAAAAAGAATTTTTTTTCAAAATTTGAACACGTACATGGAAAAATATTGCCCCCAGAACCCATACTTTTTGTAATGGATTGTTACAATTCATCATTTTTTTAACAAAATGAAAAAAATTGTTGTTTTTCGATGAAAAATGGTCAAGTTATGGCCAATCAAATACGTATTTCATTTTTCTAGTTTTTTCAGTGTTATTGAGAAAACTTATACAGTCTTAGATAAGCACAAATTTAAATAAAACGGATTAAAAATGGGATATTAATAGCATGGCTTTAGCATGGCTAAGACATAGTCAGCATACGGTTATGGCAAGTGCAATGATATAGCAAGGCAGAGTAGTGACATGATAATGGTCAAACAATGACGTAGTGATAACATAGAATTGTATAACATTGGCATGGAAATGGCATGGCAGTATCAAGGCAGCGGCGAGGCAATAATATGGCAAAATTTCGACCAAATTAAGATGTTGCCTTCTTTTTGGACCAGTGTAGTTTATTTACTTTATTAGAGTCTGGAATCAGATGTCCAGCCCATGTGTTACTCTTATTTTCTGTAACCAGTGCGCGGAAATCGCGGTTTATTTTACCTGCGTTCTGGAAAATATCCACACATCTCCGTCTAGAATAGCCAACTTTCCCCCTTGAACACTGGTGAAATAAACGACAGTTTCCGCGTACGTATTGCAGAAATTTTTTTTGTTACACGTGCTCTGAAAATACGTCTTTTTGATATAAATTTTTGTAACGAAAAGCTTTTTTCAGATCGCTTCATTTCCACCCTCTAACTGTGCTGAAAAACTTTTTTCCGCCCAGATAAAGAGTAGAAATAGAACCGCCTGAAGGAAACTCTTTTTCATATAAAAACATACATCGAAATATCTCTTTTTAATGCACTTATAACAAAAAATACGGAACGTTATATGGTAACCTTCATCTCGCCGAATACGAAGGTGACAACTCGGAAAGAACCTCGGGCTTGCTAGACGAACTTTCGGCTCTGCGTTTAGCCAACTTCACACTTGTCGAAAAGAAGGCTTAGAACGTAATGTACTATTTCATAACAAGTAATAAAACATCTTTTGTAATGATTACAGTGCGAATTCGCCCATTTCAATAAAAAATGCCAAATGCTCCAATTGTTCCTTTCTTATTACTGGTCAAAAAAAGTAGTATATTGACTCGCATGTATAAGAGAACTACTTTTTACACTCGTGCAATAAGATACTGTTCTTATATAAAAACATTTACTAAATGATTCGTTTTTTGACTTGGATACTTGTTATTTTGGTCCTAAATACATAACACTCATGAACTCTATTAATAATGTTATTTTTAATTTCTTTCTTTAAACTAAAATTAGATTTATTTTATCTTTGTTATATAAATATATTTTGCATTCATAGCGATACTAATGAAATGATAATCTGTTATAATTCTTGATTTTATTGTGACAAATTTTATTCAAAAGTAATTTAAATCTTAAAACATTCCATTTTTATGTATTATTATATAGTAAGCTTTCTTATACTCTAAATGACATCTTATAATTTCATATAATGTACAAAAAACGAGTGAGTTTTCCTTTATTTAATTATTCCTTAAAAACTTGTGAGTGTAGTCACTTTTGAAATATTTCATACTTTTTAACATAAAAATTTAAATTAGGAGATTGTTTAAATCAGCTCAGTAAATTATGTATGAAAAAATTGAATTATTTTCTATTTTTCGTGTTACCTTCCATTATTCAATGTTAAATTTATTCTATTTGATATATTAACATCTTATTTTAGTAAATTTCATAATTACATAGAATTTAACATTTAAAAGATATCATTGAATTTATGTAATATTATTACTATCTTCGTCGACAAACAAAATAAACAAAGGAAAGTTCAAATATTAAAATCAAATAAAATATTAACTAATTAAGATTAAAGCTAACGAAATTCGTATACTAAATAAGGCAAATTTTATCAAATAGTAAATAAGCATCGCGAACGAATCCATTGTTCATCAGTTTTCGTATATAAATTCCTCTAGTCTACGGGATTAAAAAACATATAATCTAATTTGCATAGCTTTGTTCTGTTTAAAGCTCGTCTAAAGTTCTATTTGCGTTGAATAGACTTCTTAGTAGCACTATTCTGCAAAGATGGTGTTCATCACACCGTGGTCTAACGTCCATTAAATGTGTTTTTTGTTATCGTCACAAACTGAGATCTTACAAAATTGAAAAAGTAATAATAAACGAGTTTATTTTTCCAATTATACTTTTTTATGAACTCTTGGCATTTATAAAACACATTTCGAAAATCGCAGAGGGCGAACATCATAATATGATAAAAAAAGCAAATTACTAAAAACTGTCGATCACATCGGTCAAATTTATATTATCCACTTTTTAGCTTATTATTAAAATTATGAATTATATTCTATTTAGTTGTTCTCGTTTTTTTTTAGATAAATTGTGCTATCAAAAATTTATGTTATTTTTTGAAATCATACACTATATTTTTTGTTTATTTTTTCATTTTTTAAAATTTTATTTTATTAATTATGATGAATCTCATAAAACAATTCATTACTTGAATAAGTAATAATACTTATTTTTATATCAATAAATGTAATATTGTTGCACTGCTTTTATGTGAATAAATGTTAATTCATATACAAGTCATACAATCATACCTCGCTTAGATTATACAAATTAGAAGAAATATGTTTAATATATTTGTTTTTTTTTTATCTTTTTATTTTCGCTTACGTTATATGCACCAATTATTGAAAATTCAGTACGCAGTATCAATACTATGTTTCAGAGAAAGAAAAACCTAAATTCAAATTCCGGTAATGCGTTACGTCTAATTTAATATAAATTAATGTACATCAAAATTTACGAAAAAGAGAAAGTTAAAATAATATCTTTCAATATGAATTTATCCAATTTCATGGTCTTATAACATCATAGCACTTTAATAACCAATGCATTGTTTCAATTAATAAATAAAATTAGTGAATAAATATAACTTTACGTTTAATGTTAATATCTATTTAATTTCATATAAATTGTACATATCGAACAGGGTTAACTATATTTAATACCTTCAATTGATATAACTAACTCAGAGGGATAATTAATATTATACTGTGTATACATTTATAAATATTAAGTTTAGTTTCATTTTTATCATAACGGAATAAATAATTGTTTAACTATCGTCATTAATATAACATCAACAATTATGATTCCTCTATATCGTCTAATGATTATAAGTTTATGTATCTCTAATTATAATGTACAAATAGCAGCTATTACTAGTGATCCAATCATCCTGTCACCCCTAATCAACAAGTCGTTTTATCTTACCAAGCGAAATCTATCTTTATGTCTACGTAACATATTTCTACGATTACAAAATGCTTTTCTAGTAATTTATTATTAAGTTATAGTTGAATCACTAATATTTCAGAAAAGCTTGAAATAATAATATATTATGCGTGAAAAAAATAAAAACTTGAGTGAACTCTTGAGTGAAGTACAAATCATCCTAATATTTTCAATTGTACTTTATTAAAAATATTGATTATATTTTATAATAATAAATAACTTTAAAATATCATAGTTTTCAAATTGTTTAATTTCAATCTATCGACTTAAAATAAATTATTTTCTATTCGATATTCATTTCATATTAAATATAATATAAAAAATTGAAGCACAGAATATTTTATTAAATTTTCGTTCTTATATCTTTTATTATCACAACATTCAATATTATTTCTTTGAGTTTCTCAGAAGTCCATGACTTTGAACTATATTTTTGAAGTAAAAAATTCGAACAACATTGCGGAACATATAAAATAAATCAACAAAAGAAGTAAATATTTGTATAGAACAAAGTTATTTTGTTCTAACAACTTTTTTAATAATTTATAAAAAATCTGTACAAATATAAATATACAAACATGTAAAGTGTCATAGATATTTATGCCATCATTACTAGCAAACATACAGAGACATGTTATATTCCATTTAAAGACAATGTCTTTCGCATTTTATGACGAATACAGTTGTATTGTGTAAAGCTAGTCTAAAGCGAGAATATTTTTCGTGGAATTTTCAGATACTATCATTGGCAAACGAAAAACTGTCGTTCCAACGTAACAATTATAATGACTTGTCACAAAACGAAAACAAATTCACATGTCTCTCGTAAACCCATCAAATAAACTTACAAAATTTACATTCAATTCTAACGTCAATTTTAGCAAGGATCTAAACTGGGAAATGCATATGGGCAACTTTCTGAAATTCAGTATTTTAAAAGATCACTCGAGTTATTTTTCTAAATAACTAAAAGTATCATTACACAGTTGTTTATAATGCATCGAAAAACAGATTAACGACTGACTTGAAAAGCAAATTCATTCAAATAAAATTTTGCATTATGTGAAACATGAAAACTGACTTTATTATAGTCTTTTATTGCGACGTAAATTTGTGATGAAAAAAGTTTTGAGCTGATTTTCGGGGTGTCCTTTGTTCATCAAATCTGCCGTCTTCCTTGTGGATTCAATTTCTTTGAATAAGGACCGAATTTAGGATAGCCACTTTTCAATGCTACAAGTTAATTTGTAGGCGCAAGATTACTACTGTCATGCAGACTTTATTATGGCCCCTAGAATACTGAAAAGGTCAATCAATTTTGTCCAACTTTTATGCTGCTCTTAAGAATTTAACCAGTGTAAGATACTTATGTCTGCGAAAACTTAAGACTAGAAAATGTGATATCATTATCTATAAAAAAGTTTAATTGTTTTGATTATTCATCTGAAATCATATATTCATTTCCTATTAAAATACGTTTAATCATCTCAATCGATCATTTCCTTCCGAAAACAACAAACCTGGAACATCACAGTTGCCTCCGGTCATTTACTTGATTGCGACATATAATTTAAGATGTTTTAGTGAGAACATCAAACAAACTATGAAACAGCGCCAATTTAATCTCTTCAATAAAATAAAATACACCGCTTCTATAAAAAAAGCTTATTAAGGTAGAATTATCATAAAGTTGATTTCATAATAAATAAATAAAAATCTCTAAATGTTATAAAATAGCTTCAAATTTTCCATACAATTAAAAGTATTTTGTTTTGAAATAAGATAAGTTTTAAAAAATCTGAAAATAAATCGTACTACATAAAATAGCGGCATAGCATTCATAAATAAAATACTTTAAGAATTTTATTTAAATAAAAAAAGTAAACAATTTTATCTTTCGATATTATATTGATAATATTTTTTTAATTGATGCATCTTTTATAAAGATTTCCTTTGTTTATACATTTTGAATATATCATTTCAATTTAAATGAATATTCCAAATATTTTTACGGATATTATCGATTAAAAATGAAACAATTGCTCAGAGTAGTGTTGTACTAATAAAATAAGGTTAATTTGTAACAAATACTATTACAAAATCTACTATGTCTTTACCAATAAAAACGAATTTGTTTTTTTCCTTATATCAGCAAATGGCATCGGACTAAATATATGTGCCGTGTATGACCCATTTACGGAACATAAATTTATAACTATCAATCATGACGAAATAGTAATAATCGTATAAGCATATTTGTGTGATATATGTAACATGTATGAGTACGCACAGAAGTGACTACATTGTTTTAATTATAATTTCAGTGAATGAAAATATAAATTTGAAATAATTTATTATTCATTTAAAAAATATTAATTTCATCAGACAACAAATTTTGGTTTACGTGATATACCACTATACAAAAAATGCAAAATTGATATAAAAAAAAACTATTTTGTTGACTTTCACGGAAGATAATATAGAAAACATATAAAATGTTTATATTTATACATGGGAACTATATAAACTTTCTATATTTTTGTCCGTGAGAGTAAATCTCACTATAAATTAAGTAACTATAAAATTACCAAAATAAATTATAATGTTTGAATAATAATTTAATAACCATTAAATTATTTTATTATATCGAAAAACTTTCGTCATTCTATCAAAATATTTTTCAATATTAGTCATATTTTTATATTGACTTTTATTATACATTTGATATCAAGCTTGTTTAGGAAAGACTTAAATACCAAAAATAAACTTGTGACCGTAGATTAAAGCATAGCACTCCAGTCTAAAATAGTTTTAATATCTTATATTAAAAATTACGTTAGATAAAATCTGAAATTTAAATGCAAAATGTTACGTGTAAAATCACAAATAATCTTTTTCCAAAACTGGTTTTTATAATTCTCATAAGAAGTTTTCATCACAGCGGTCGACATAAAATCAAACTTATTAAAAAAACCATCAAAAAATGATTAAACAACGAAAGAAAATATTCTTTAATATCTAATATTACGTCATATTCTACATTAAATTTTAAATAGTTTAGCTTAAAAATATAGAATTATGGATCTTAAAAGGTCTGTCAGAGTACTGATTGTCGGTTATGAAAAGCGGTATATAATATTATACGTCAAATAATATAAATAAAATAATTTAATTAAATGTTATATTATGACCATAGAATTTCATTCATAAGGAATTACTTTAAAAGAGTAAAATTAAATATAAATTATTGATTTATCATAAACAATTTTTCTATTAAGTTTTTTAAGTTAGCTAATTAATAAATCGTAATAAATATAACATTACTTCGGTTTCCGAATCTGTAATAATGTTAAAATAACATTATGAATAAAATGTTTTTTATGGACTCCCAAACATTTCCATGATTCTCAGAATACAGTCTGGGATCGGGTTGAACTTACGGGGCCCCTATTTTAATTAGAACGAATTCTGATGCAAGTTTCCTATCAACGAATAATTTCAATTCTGTATTTACCAAGTATCTTTTATTTTATTTTATTTTATTATTTTTTTTTTTTTTTTTTTTTTACGAGAAACTTCAAAAGCTGAGTTTGAAACAGCTACAGCTGAAATGACTTCATTTGCAACAGTGATATAAATAAGACTTTATCAAGGATTATGTACTTTCAAAGGTCAATAAAAAATAAAAAAAATCCTATTTAACTAACTTGTGAGCTATGAAAAAAAATTAAATTTGAAATTTCCTATTAATAATATTCTTCTTTTCACTTTAGCTAATGAATTAAGTCTGATTTGAACGAAAATGTTGATAAGCGAACCGTGTTAATTAATTGTAACGAAGCTCAATTTTCAATTTACACTTAGAATTTTGTGTTATATACAGAAACGTGAGAGGCTAACGTTTAAGGGCTTTTGCCGGCCCTTATTTTATAATTGTTAAACATAAACATTGATTCTATCACAATTGATGATATATTAATTGAACGTTTGTAACAGGGTTTTTGTTTCAAAAGTATATGTACCCAAATTAGCTCTCAGTGATATAATCAAAATTCAGTGTCTTTGACTTTTTTTTCTATTATATTTTTTCCTCTCTTATAAGATCTATCACAATCATATGTATGTAATTATGAGTTTAATAATTTGAAAAAATGTTTTAGAAATAGAATTCTAAATTCTAATTTTTCATGTATCAAAATCGAATCATTATTTCTATTGTATCGTACGGGTTGACAATAATACTAATTCATCACTAAATCATGATTCTAGGACTATTGAGCTATTATTGATCATTAATACTATATTTATATTTACTTGAATAAAAACTCGACTTTTATTGAAATTGTGAAATATAAAAGTGCATCAGGTTTGTTTAATCAAATATTCTGTTTGTTCCGTTAAATTATAGTTTTTAAGGTGTGTTAATATTGAATAGATTCCTCCGTTAACGCAAAACTTTTATTGGTTATATCAATTGTTCATAATTAAACTCTTAATTTGAATTATTATTGAGTTTTAAAGAATTTGTAAACATCAAAATTATATTGAAGTTAAACTAAAATAATAATAAAATAATCCGTGAAACAGTTCTTTTATTTAAATATTACACAATTTTGATTCAGGTATTGCAGGATATCAGATTAATGAAGTATTTTTAAAAGAATATTCATTTATACATTTGTTATTGATACAAATCTTTCTTCAGTCATTTTTATGTTTGAAATATTTGCAAAAATTTACAAACACCTAGAAGAAACTAAAAATTAAATTCTATAAAAATGTTATGTATATTTTGCAATATTTAATCTAAACGAAAATTGGAATACACATAAAAGTGTTTTGAACAGTTTTGCAAAGTTTATATTTTGTAAACTTTTAATCAGTAAAATATTTTTTCGTTTGACGGTTGTACAGGACATTTTTTAATACAGTTTATAGATAATCCTCTTATCTTTTAAATGAGTGACGGAAAGATCGATTTCATCATTATTTACGGAAATTATGACTACAATTATGACATTTTAAAAAAAAATGTTTTTTGCATCGTAATAACATAAAAAATATATATATTCAAGGTAAGAATAAAGATCTTAAAAAACCTTCTTTATTATGATACAACAATACACGAACATGAAATTAAAAACGTAATTGTAAAAACGTTGTACTTACTGCTCTTCGAACTTTTTGTCTGACCTAATGTATAATAAATACCAACCTTTATATATGTAAAAGAAATTCCACTTTGATTAATAATGATATTATAACAAAATATATATTTGCGGACTAATATTACTATTCAGTGGAATTAGATTTTCTCTGTTTAAAAGAAATAATTTATTAATCTATGAAACCTTTAGTTTTTGATTCTATACTCACTGCGTTTAAATCTGTCGACAATTGAATGAAAGTAAAAATTTTTGCCTTTTACATTTTTTTATCAGCTACAAAAAACCGCAATTTGTCTCCAATATCATTTCTTGAAAATTTCTATCAATTCGATTAAATTTCATCAAAATTCTTTCGAAGATAATTTTTGTTTTAAAATAATTAAACTTTTTACCTTTTCCGATTTTTATTTGAGGTGCACGCAAAACTAAAGTTATATAACTAAGTTAATTCATTTTTTTTATTACAATAAAATTTTTGATTGTAGATTTTTTACGAGAACTCAAAACAAAAGCGAAAACGTTAAAATAAAATAACACCACTTAACTTCATTTCGTCTGTTAAATTGTTTGTTAATTA
>JABFQD010002094.1:0-16146 GCA_022817045.1 Psix sp. ZL-2020 | reverse complement strand
TTAAATTACTTAGCATCATAAAAATAAATTGAAAAAAGCAACATCAAACTTCATTAAAGTTTTGGTTTTATTTTTTTTATTTATTTATTGTTTATTAAAATTTATTCATTAAGTTTTAGTAATTCAGAGACACAATTATTATTTTTCAATTACAAAGAATAATTTATAATCATGGCTTAAAATCTTGAACCATGATTGCAGAAGGAAAGAGTCACCTCTTCCTTTTTTGATTCCACTGATTATAAATTCACAATCAGATTGCAAAACTCACGTACAATTCACAAGATATTTCAATGCAAAATATTGATCTTTAGCCTCTGGAAATTTCTATTGTTGATAGCATAAAGCTATCAGCTAATATGAATTTCGATAATAGATAGTGTATGATAAAAATTATAATAGTAATAATAATTATACAAATAATAACAATAATGAAAAATAATTTTGTTGATTTTTATCAGTTTAATATTTACCTTTACATTATTATATATTATATATTCATCAAATAAATATTTATATTTTATATAAAATTAAATTTTAATTTTAGGAAGAAGAGGCTTACTCCTTCCTCATCGTCTAAGTGATGTCATTCCTTTGGTTGTTCAGGCCTTAGTATATGATGAACCCAGAGCTTATGGACCAGTGGTTTCGATTATACGAGATGCAGCTTGTTACGTATGCTGGTCATTTGCACGTGCATTTGAGCCTCATATTTTTGAACCTTACGTAAAAGAAATTGCAGCAACTTTGTTAATTGTCACATGTTTTGACAGAGAGGTAAATTTAACATTAAGAAGTAAATATGTGTATGGCACAATCATTATTTCATCCTATAGCAATTTTCATCCAACATATTGCAAAACTCAGCCTATCAATGAAAAGAAAATCTATCACAAAGTAAAAATTTATACTTTATTGTATTAACTACTACATTTACATTGCTTATTATATTATTGACATGATCATCTTCAGAGATTAAAACTTGTTACTGTTTATTGTGGAAACATCTTGTGTCTGCACAGAAATCAGTATTTTTTACATATACCTGAATTATGAAACATGTTAATGTTCATTAATAGTGAACACATTTGTAAAAGACACTCGACTGATCTTTGCACTGCACAAAATCACGTGCGGTTTCGAATATAATAAATAAATTTCAAATAAGAAAAATTATCTTAATTTTGAACAAAATTGTTATTTATTACTTTTTAACTGCTATTCAACCTTCTCCCGATACTTGCTCTTCTTTAATTTATGCGATTTTTTTAACATAACGAAAAATCATAAAAATAAACAATTTAAAAAATGTCAAATTAACAGATAAACTGTCGTCGTGCTGCATCAGCTGCTTTCCAAGAAAATGTTGGAAGACAAGGAAATTTTCCACATGGAATCGATATTTTCACTGTTGCAGATTACTTTGAAGTAGGAGTTAGGAGTAATGCTTATTTAAAAATTAGGTAATAATGTATATTCTTAAATAAAGAAAAATAACAATATAAATATTGAAAAATATTTATTCATAAAAGTGTATTTTCAGTGTACACATCGCACAATACAATGAGTATACTAAACCGTTTATAGATCATTTGATAGAAAAGAAAATCAATCATTGGGATATTGCAATTCGAGAACTGGCTGCAAAGGTATGTTTTAAATAAAACAAAATTATAATTTTTTCATCTTGTATTTTTATTGAAATCAAAATATCTGATTTGATTTTTGCAATTTTTACATTCACAGGCACTGCACAACTTGACAAATATTGATCCAGATTATATAATTGAAATAGTAATGCCTAAACTGATGTCTTTTATAAATTCGATAGATCTGAATGTTCGCCACGGTACCTTACTGGCTATTGCTGAGATTTTAGAAGCTTTATACAATAAAAATAATAAAGATATAACTAACATAATTAGTAAGTATACAGATTTATATTGAATAAATAATGAATATTAAATAAATTTAATATTTTTTCTATTTGTTATAATTTTAATAAATCAATTGCTTATTACTTTTATAGCTGATGATATTGTAAAAGTCTTTAAAGAGATTGTTCCAACTTACCAAAGTCGTGGATGGTTCAAAGGTTTAGGGGGTGAACTCATGAAACAAGCTTTCGCTACATTTGTCAAAACTTGTTCGATTGTTCATTTTCCTATTCATTCGACACAAGTTGTCGGTAAGATTTTGTTAGAAAATAAAATTAATTTAAATAAAAATAAACTATGATTTATTATTAAACTTGTTCTTTTGTTACAGGTGAATGGCAAAAATTGTTAGAAGAATGTTTAAATCACGAACTAATAAATGTCAGATTAAAAGCCGCTGAAGCTCACAAAGAATTCTTGAATGAATATTACACAAACCAACATATTGATTCAAGTGTTCGACATGCCTTAATAAAGAACTATTTACAAAATCTTCATTCAAGTAACCAAATTGTTAGAATTGGTTTTGCCCAAGCCATAGGACATTTTCCGTTATTTATACTTGAAGAAAACACGGCTGATATCATAAACGGAATGATCAAATGTACTGCAATAACAGAAGAGACTTTAAATTGGGCAGAAAGCCGAAAAGAAGCCCTCCATTCGTTAACAATGATAATACAAACATTAAGTGTTAAGCACTCTGGTGCGTGTAAATTGAATAACTTTGAAACTAATATGTAATTCAATAATATATTAATTCATATTACATATAAGAATTTATTATCAATTTCCTTCAGATTCTTGGAAACCTTTCTTGATGGATGCATATGATTGTTATTTAAATGCACTGGGGGAATATACAACTGACAGCAGAGGCGACATTGGGGCTTGGGTTCGAGAGGAAGCAATGGCTGGCTTGCATGTAACAAACTTTTTATTTTGGATCAGAATTTATTTGAAATTTTTGTAATTTCATAATCATTTTAATTTTTCTATTTATTTCAGTCGTTTACACATGTTGTATTGCAATCTGGTTTATCATCATTGTTGAATGAAAATTTAATGGCAAAAATTATTGGCAATATCGCACAACAGGCTGTAGAAAGAATAGACAAAATTCGAGCTCAAGCTGGAATAGTGTTTAGTACACTTATTCACAGGTAGAAAAACAATTCATTCCAAATTTAAATCTGTTTACTAATACAAAATAAATTGAAACTTTGTAAAACAATTGTCATGAATATTATGTTTTTTTAGTGATCCAATGCTTCCAAATGTACCTTATCATCAAGAGTTAAAAGCAATATTTTCTTCTGAAGACTGCAAAGAAAGTATTAACTGGAAAACTGAGTCAATTACGTTTCCCCGCTTTGTCAAAATGCTGTTATACCCTCCATATACAGATTATTTATTAAGAGGCATCATATTTAGCGTGGGAGGTCTTACTGAATCCTTGGTATTTATTTAATCTTTCTACTTTATTATATTATTAAAAACTATCATAAAAACTTGTTTTCTTTAATATATTATTCTATTTCACAGGTAAAATACTCTAGTGTTTCATTATTCACATTTTTAAAAGATGTGGATGAAAAAACATTACATGATTTATGTATGAGAATAGTAAATATTTTTGACGAAAGTCACAAAAACGAAAGAATGATTACATCCGTTCTTGCATTTTTGGATAGACTATTGAGTTCAGGATGTATTCAATCTATAATAGATGACCCAAATAGTGAAATTTCAGAACGAATACTGATATTGGTTAAAAGAGAAGTTAAAATGCAACACAAAACTCAATTATTAATTAGCAGTATACAAGTTTTGTGTCAATTATTGCAGGTATTTGAAAATATATATATTTGTATTATATTTGTTATAAATTTTATTTTTATTTAATAGTATTATTATATTATTTACAGGTGAAAGGACCTACAAGTAAAAAAGCATTTGCTCAGTTGAGTATATTTTTGTGTCACAAATTCAAATATTTAAGAAAAGCAACTGCAGTTCGTACGTATGAAGCTTTGACTCTTTATGGAGAAGATATGGAAATTCCGGAAGAAAATCTAATGAAACTTTTATCAACGATCAACGGGTCTGACTGGGAACAACCAGTTGAACAGTTGCGACCTATCAGAAATCAGTTGTGTGAATTAATGAATATTCCTGCGCCGAAATTGATCAAAAAATAAATATTTAAACAACGCTGTAACATTTGTAACAATCAATACACTTGTGAACTCATAAATTAAACCGTGCAAGTGATATACTGAATCAAACTAACTGTAATAATAACAATACTATTAATTTTGTATGCAATATACAACACATTTCATTAATTTTTTTATATTCTTGATTTATTAAAATTACCAAGTAATATGAATTTTTTCAAGATTTATTCCTTATATACTAATTAAAACATAGCAAAAATACTTTTTATTAATAAACTATTTATTTATTTTTTCTTGGAGAACAAATTTTCTCAAAGAAAATTAGAAATATTTTATCAAAATATATTATTCTTATTTTAACATTTAATATCAAAACTGTACATGAAATTTAAAATCGCTAAAAAAATAAAAAATCTTATTCATATAAATTTAAAAATTCAAAATCTGTACTCATCAAGTCGCTTCTATGACCTTTGATTAAACAAGAACAACCGAAGGGGCAACATTTGAGTTTTCTTCTTCTAAATTGTTTCTATTTTCAATAGAATCATGGAATAAAATTGACTGATATCGACGTAAAAATTCAGATGTAGGATTTTTCGTCTTAGGGTGTAAATAATCTTGTATATTTATATATTTTGGCCCTCCGAAAGTATCCAAAAGAGCAATGTAAGTCATTTTCAATTTTGCAAGGAAGAAGTGGTGATCTAAAATAAAAAGGATATATTAATTAGAAAATTATGCTAGCTACAAAAATTGAATATAATTGAATTGATATAATTGTTTTATTCTAATTTCTAGGTAATATAATTGAACATACCTGGTGGCATATGAGCCAACCATGGATGTCGCCCGAACATGGCTTCTTTGGCAAATGCATGCTCTGCTGTGTCATTTTTCAACTGAAAAAATCGAACGTGAAAGATAATAAATTCATTTCATAGACATAAATAAATTTAAGTTATCAAAATACAAACAGGTTTTATCCTTCCAGAAAGCATCACACGAGCGCATCGAGGATCCATTGGATCATAATCTTTTGATTTACAGTATTCTCCTTGAGCCAAAGACATCATTAAGGTAGCGCGATTATCTTTCTGTAAATATTAATAAAGTTCATAAATAAGTTAGTATTTATATATTCAATAAATTACTATTATTGATATCTGAAATCGTAACATTAAGTTAAATGCTAATTTTGATATAACTATGTTAAATTAATTTTAATATGATTCAATACCTTTAATTTGTAACAAATAAAATATCTGATTATGATAAATAAAATATCTAGATATTGTGATATATTGTACATATTCAACTATACTTTACAAATACTTACAAACAGATCTTGCGCTGTAAAATCTAAAGGCGTTAAAAATAAGTAAGGAATTCCACTTCCGTTATTTTTCATGCCATCACTTATTGAAATAACATTTACAAAGGGATAACTTTTTACTCCTTGCTGAGTACTAATAGTTGCTACCGGTGCCCAATCTGACAAAAAAGTAAATCACTTTTATTAGAAAATAGATCATACATCAAGTTGTGATCAGTTATTTAATTAATTCATCTATCTCTTATTATCAAGTGAACGTGACATGTGCAACTTTTCGATTACTTGAATTTACTGTTTTAGTAACATAAAAGTGATAAATAAAATGACCAGATAATTTTTTAATTAAATTATTAAACAATTAAAAATGTGGATTTTAAATTTAAACCATATCAAAATAATGCAAGTTAATAATTTGTTTTATCAAGTAGTTTATATTCCAAATAAAATGTTTCTTGAAATAGTATTATTGAAATGTTTATAAACCTGCTTGGTTAACAATGTATCTCGCCATAAGAACATAATCGTTGATCGGTGGTGGTTGTCGAATTTGTCCTTCATTCTTTCTACCGTGATCTTGTTCATCATATTTGGAATAACTTTTTATTTCCTGTTTTTTATCTTTATTGTATTGTAAAATTTGTTGTGCTTTTGTATCCAATTCAGCCTTTGTTAATTGACCATTGTAATTTATTAACTGCGTATTTACCGTTGCACAAAAAAGCACACAAATAAATAGACATGTATGTCTATATGAAAAAGTCATTTTTCTTTTCGTATATCTACACGATGAGTTTGAAATGTTGTGAGGTGCGCGCGACTTGTTTTCCGAGCGGCTACTATTCACGTACTGATATTCAAACTCCTTGAATCATCCAGTTAAATAAGTCGCTACCGACGTGTCGTTTGAATGTATTAATAATTACAGTATGCCAACAAAATAACTTGTAAAATGGCACTATTATTTCAACAAAATTTATCACTTTCACAAATAAACAATTTTTATTTTTACATGACTAATTAAAAGCATTGTTATATGTTTGAATAGCATTACCAAAATTGCAATGATTTTTACATTAACATTTTCTAGAAATAAAGTCTTAGTGAGAAAGCAAAATAGTAATTTTTGATGGCAATGAATAAAATGAGATTGCCTGAAAATTTAAAAAAGATAAACATTATTAAATTTGTAGGAATAACTTTTTATTTATAATTTTAATTTTTAATAAGAAGGGAGATAAAATAACAAATGAGAATTGTTTTATACCATCCTTGCAAATATTTTTTTGTTACATCTTTTGTTAAAATTATAATATACAAAATATGCTCTTATATTTAAGAATACATACATAAAATAATACATTTTTCAAACAAAAATTAACAATTATTTGTAGTAATATATTTCGTAAAAATTCACAAAAGAAATATTTTTGAACAATAAAAATAATTGTTGAGGTTTATTGGAATTTTATTCAAGATTATTTTTATAAACTAGTAAAATTTATCTTCTATTTAGGCTGAAATTATATTATCACTCATTGTTACATTGTTGTTTTTGTTAATTGTTTATCTAATTTTGGTAAGACTAATAAGCATCATCAAATAATTGCCCGACGACACATTTGTCAATAGTAAAGAGTAATAATGTCACAGCACCTTATCATTTAAAAAAATTTAAATTGTTCATCCAGCTTGTTCATATTTACCACATTATTCATATAATCAAGCTACCAAGTAATTGTGTAAGTGTCGCAATTGTGCGAATATTTTTATTTTGTTATGACAAATCTAGACTTAAATGTGCATTTACTATAAATTATAGTATCACCTCTTACCAAGAAAATTTGCAACAAATGAACTTACTATATCATTATTCAGAAATTAAGAAAAAATACGTATGCATCCATTTATCTTTATTATTGTCTACAAAATACAATTTAAACGTCATAATACATGACAGAATGTATAAGGGGAAGTGTCATTTTCTGTTCTTGCTATTTACAGAGGTTATGTGCGAGAGAGAGAGAGAAAAATGTTCAAATGTTATTTACTTTTTGCAAGAAATAATCTTTAATTTAGTTTGTAAATAACAAATAGAGAAATACTAATATCAATATTCGTACAAAAATATTAAGCGTATACTGTTCATAAATCTAGTTTCTGAACATATTTACTTGACAAAAGGATTATGGTTGTGTTCAGAAATCAATGAAAAGAACAATGTTTAAAGTGATATTTTTTAATGAAACAGTTTAATAAGAGCTTCTGAAGTTAAAGTTGATCAAAAATCGTATTACTGTTAATCATTTTAGGATTTTAACAATGACATGTTTATTTTAGAATTTGTGTTCACAAATCTCCGTCATTTCTTTGAAGAGGTTGTTGCAATCTTTGTAAAAAGAGAAGAAAATATTTGTCATTTTTCAGATAAAAAGAGAAAATAGAACGAAAAGTAGGCCAAGTGAACCAGAATCTAACAACAAAATACCGAATGTTTTGAAGTTAATCTGTCATTCGCATACTTCGAAAGCCAAGTGAGTGAACGTAAAAGTGATTGTAAGTGTGTAAATACAAATCGAAAAAAGCTTCAATTCGATCAGACAGTTTCTTGAGTAATAGACGTTGGGGTGATGAATCTTACATAATGTAGTCAGTCATTTACAAAATAATAAATAAACGACTTCAAAACTACGCACATTATTAACAATTTCAAACAAAGGAGCAACAATCGTTTTTGGTCTTACGCTCATCGTTGCGATTTTCATAGCGCATCGAAATGACAAGCAGCTTGAATCGTGTTGCGATTTGACAGCCCAGTCAGTGACAGTAAGTGAATCATAGATATTAATACATATTTAGTTGTCAATCATTCAGTTTTCATAATAGGTTTGTAATACTCGAATCAATTAATGTAGCAAGTAAAAATAAGTAAAATTTGAAAATAGCAACTTCGAAGTGTGAAAATTGTAGCAAACAATCGAGTCACGATAGGCTAATTAGAAGTTTCACCTGTCTTTGTTTACTAAATGTCTTAGCAAATCATTTTCTCTTTCTCACATAACTCTTTAACAAAACGCTAATAAAAATTAGCCTGCAAGATTAGTTTTATCACATAATTATTCCCTTTTTTTCGCTTAAAAGCAGATTATTATTTTTAAAGTCATTTTTTGTATATTTAATCCTAAGAAGTGACTTTTGTAACGGATTTTATCAAAGCGTCAATGAATAGACTAATTTTTGTATTAAACATCTGATAATAATTATATCTCTGTGTTCGTGATATTTGAATATTTTGATATCATCGGCTGATAATTGGTGATGAAATATACATTTCTTTTTATTCAATAATTTACAATTTAGTTTACTAAAAATTCAGTTTTCAATAATTTATTTTTAAATAAGGAAATTATTTATGATTCATAATCTGTTTTTACTTTTAGGCATGCAAAAATGTCAGATGCAACCGAAGTCCCTGAAATTCCAGAGGTTATCAAACTGGCAAAATTGCTCCGTCAGAATGGAGACAAGATTCTAAATGCGACAAGCAAACTTTCCCTCTCGACATTGCTTCTTCACAATTTGAACGAGGTTTTTACCCTCGTCGTTACAGAAAATGAAGACATAGAAAGCTCTTTTCAAGTTTGCAACAACACAAAAAATGATGTTTACCGAGATTACAAGTTTTTGCACGATTTTGTGCAAAAAACTATTAGTCTTAAAATCATACAAGATCCTAGTCATCCAATTCTACACATAGACATTTCCAAATTTCGACACCTGAGGTATCTGGAATTACAAAAGGTTTGTGTTGAATATCTCAAAGGACTGCAAGGTATTCGTGGACAATTAGAATGTGTTATTTCTTCTGGAGGGAAAGGCGTCAGCAGTTTGGACTGTTTTTTAGGTTTTTATTTAAAATTATTATTGAAATAAACAATAAATTATTTAGGATATGAAAGAATAATAGATTATTTGATTATATTTCAGCTAAATGTGGCGGAGATGCTGGAATAAGTTTTGTGTGGAGCTCTTTAATTAAACTATCCCTATGTTACAACAATCTAACATGTTTAGATTCATCTTTGGAATTAACACCTTGGCTTCAGACTTTAGATTTGAGTCATAATTTGATAACCAAAGCAAACGAGCTTGAGTGTCTTCCCAATTTAAAATATTTGAATTTGGGATACAACAAACTAGAATCTGTACCTGTTTTTCACAAAACTGCTTGTCAAACGTTACAAAAATTAGTATTGAAAAATAATTACATTGACAATATTAGTGGTGAGATAGTATTTTCATTTTTTTAATGTTTAAAATATTAAAAAATGAGCTAAAAGTTAGTTTAACAAAATTCCTCTTTTTTAGGCTTACAAGGTTTAGAAAATTTAACCGAATTAGATTTATCGTACAATTGTTTAATGGATCATTGCGTTTTGTGGCCTTTGGAGATTATGTCGACATTGATGTGGGTCTCATTAGAAGGAAATCCAATATCGTACCTTCCCCATCATAGATTATATTCAATCAAACATTTACACCCATCAATTAGTAATACAAAGGTAAATCTTATTCCATCTTAGAAAGATAAATGTTTTTCATAAAATTATGTTATTATTTTAATATTTATATAAGCTAATAAAATGTGTTTCTTAAATTTTTTTAGTTTGTTCTCGATCGATTGCCGCTGTCCAAGAGCGAAAGACAAATGCTTTCGGAAAATCGTATTTTTACAATGAGATCAGTCCGCACAACATCAAAAAGTAACCTCATGAATTTAAAAAGTTCAAGCCACTCTGGCTCAGCAGCTTCTTCAATTAATTTAACTAGTTACTTTGACGACTCTGCTCACAGCCAAATGACTGATTCTATGAAAAGTATTGAAGATATTCCTACAAGAACGAGAAGAAGAAACTTGAAAGAAGCTGTTATTAATGATTTTGATCATGAAGACAACGAAGATTTTATGTCAAAATCAGTTAATTTGACATCTTCGTATAAAGGTGAAAACAAGTTTTTCCTAAAAAGTCATAATTAAATTACAGGGAAACAACATAATAATTAATTATAATTTTAAATAGCATCTTCAGAAGATCATTTGGAGACAAAAAGACAAATCCGTGCTTTACGTGAGAAATTTGGTCAAAATAATTGGTTGAGTAGTCAAGGTGGAACTATTGTACAAAATATTATGGGTTTACCATCTGAATCAAAAATATTATCTTCTTCATTTAAAGAAAGAACTTTGGAAGATGCTTTGATTTCCGATACTCCCCTTATAAATACTCAAACGAATTTAGAGAATAGTCTGCCGGACGAAGTGGAAAAATTAAATGACAGTTTGATTGAACGTGTAGATAATACTGAAGTTAATGAATCAGCTCACGTAATTCCAGAAGTAGCATATGATCCAGATGCAGGTGATTATTTATCTATTGTTTTTACTTCAAGCATGCTGATTTAAGTTTTGATAAATTAAAAACATAACATTTTCATATTTTTTTACTTTTTCATATTTATATACTAGTTGATACATTTGGAATAAATAACTTATATTGCTATTAAATTTACAGAACAAGGTGATTTATATATGGTGCAAAAACAAAAAAATAAAGATAGTCTAGAGGATATATTTTTAATTCTAACTAACGAGTAAGTTTTGTAATTATTTATTGTAATTATTTATTTATTGAATTTAAAATATGTTTTATTATTATAGAGATATAACTGAACGAGATTCTATTACTGGCAAAGTTAAGTGTCGATGGGCAACAAATTCTATTCTATCTTGCGTTATGGGTAGAGACGAATCAACAACAATTGATATCAATTTTGACACTTCTCGTAGAGATCGGCAAAGTAGAAGATATACGGCTGATTTAGAAGATGCAAAAGTACTTTTTACAATAAAAAATATTTTTAGTCATTTAACATTTATTTTCTTTATTAAATCAAATGTATTTTTCTAGAAAATAGTTTCCACTTTAAATGAGATCATAACAGCAAAGCCTATTTTGCTCAAAGTTTATAAGTGCATGAAATGTTCAACACACTTTTCTCAAGACAGTGATGAATCGAATATCATAACTACTATCTCAGGTAAAAATCTGTTGTCCTTTAAAGTTATAATAATTAAACATAATATTAATTTATTCTTTATACATACTGCAGATAATAGACAATTAAAGTGTCCAACATGCCACAGTAACTTAGTGATACAAACGGATGAATTGAATATGCCGCTTGATGAAAATAAACCTGCAACTGATGTTAAAAAATCTTCATCTGAAACTTCTCCAAATCAAACCTTAGAGCCATCTGAAGTGAAATTACAACATTCTGCATCACAATCTAGTATAGGTATAATCAATATTGTTTAAACGTATTATTAGATTATTATTCTTGTTATTATAGAGAAACTTACTAACTTAATTTCTTAACTTGAAAGTATTATTGTTAGCTTTAATCTTTCAGCATGTTGCTAGTGATAGAATGTATATGGGATATTTTATTTTTACTCAATTTTAATATTGCTCGACTTGAATTTAATCTTAAAACTGTATTGTGTTGTAGTAATAATATTTTATTCTGAGGGCATAGCTAGAATGATATTAAATCTTATTTTAAGGAATTGCTAACTGGTTGAGAAAACATTTTTTCCTCTTAGTCTGAAATGCACTTTTCATCTCTTTGTATATAACATTTTGCGATATTAATGAAATATATAACATACTAATCCCTGGTACAGGTGACACGAAGAGTGAAACTATCATCTCCACTTCTTTGAAGTACTGCGCTAAGTCCAATCCTCAAGCCCTCAATTGTTGTAAGCTTTCAACAGTAACTACAATGTTTCAATGTATTGTTTTTCTTCTTTACTAATTATTTTTGGTGAATTTTCATTAGTTAGAAAAAAAATGCTATTTACACATAAATAAATCAACTTTTTACAGAATTCACAAAGAGGATAAAAATATAACAATAATACAATCGTTTTAGTTCGCGCTATATTATATATATCAATATAAACTATATTCATTTATGTAATAAATAATAATTTTATGAAGAAATGCTAGAATATCTTTGATAGTAATTAAAAATATCTTTAAAATATTATTTTTACTTTAATTTTGTGACGAAATTAACAACAACTTATTTCCCTTAATTGTTTGAAAAATTATTCATTGCATTAATTATTTTTACTTTTTCTGCTGTATATATCGAGATGATTGAATTTTATTAAAGGTAAACAAAATTTTAATTAACAAATTACTTTTGTTTTATGTAGGTTCAGCGACAAGTCTTGAAGATTCCAGGGAATCAACACCTGCTAGTGTTCATGCTAAGAAATATGAAAGTGATATTGAAATTCTGAGTAATCCAAGTCAAAGTAGTATTGAGGTGTTAGATGAAGGATCAAGGTACATTTAAATGTTAAATTATTTATTTTTAATTTATATATTTGTCTGTGTTGTTTCGAAAGAATAAAATAAATTAATTTTATTATTTTATTCTGAATTGATGTTTGAGTGATTTTCACAAATTTGTACATTTCGCGAAAAAAGTTTTGCCAAATTTGTTCAGCTGGAATGACATAAAATTGAAATACTTATTTTTGATACGAACAATCATCTTAATCGCTTAATTGAAAACAATGTATTGGCTTAATATTTCAAAAATTAAAAAGCGTTCTAAAAGATATTGTTTGAGTAAATAACATATAGAATGATCATTCAATGCATCATGTCAGTACTAATAACATGCGTGGTAATGATATCCATTATACATTCAGGTCTAATTCAACACCTAAACGTAAACGTTCATCTGAAGAAAGGCGCATCGCCCTAGCTCCTTCTTTATTAACAATTCCTGACACAATTCCTGTCATGACAGGCTTAACAGAGAGTAGCTCTTCAGGTTATTAATCAAAAGTTTTATGCAAAATATTAAATCGATCTTTATTGATTTCATTTTATTACATGCCATATAATATAATATTTTGCAGGATCATTGACTGACAGCGTTTGTACTACATATGAAAATAAAGCATCAAAACTATCAGAAATAAGTGAAGTGACTGATTCAAGTTCCGATAGCGAAAAAAATAAATTTGGCACCGTGTTAAATAGTGAGAAAGGTAACGGCATGTACTAACAATTATATAGTTTTTAATTTAAATATTAATGATTGTATCATGATAATTTATGTTTAATGAAATGTTCAATTTCTGAAACAGAATTTCTTCAAAGTGTTAAGTCAGGGATATATAGTTTTAAGAAGCTAGACGAAGGTTCAGAAAGTAAAAAAGATATACAATATTCATATACCGATTTCAAAAATGTTGATCATAGGATCAAACTGCATATTATATTAAACATTTTTGAACATGAAAACGAAGTTCTTATTTTACTTTTACGGGTAAGATTTATAAATTTCGAATTTTCGAAAAATGTAATTCTCGTTTATGATAAAAGCTAATTAATTTTTTCTATTTATTTTGTTCCATCTATTCTCTATTTTAGACAGAAATCATGAAACCAGGTTCCACTACAACTTTTCCTGGAATTTTAATTTTATCCACAACTAAAATATATATTTTGAAAATCGACGGTAGTGAAGGGTAAATAAATTTTGTAAACATGAAATTTGAGAATGAGTATTTCAATATTATGATTTTGTAAATAATATATATTATTATAGCGAAGATCCACAGCAATGGTTAAAAAAAGACGTTAGTTGGACTATTGACAGACTGAGATCATTTGCACCTTTGCCTTTCAAACAAGGTGTTTTAGTGGAAATTGAGTTGCCTATCAAACTAGGAGAAGAGCCTAATCATGTTTTCATCTTATGCCTTTTACAAGATTTTCAAAGAACATCGAATTTATTACTTTATTTAACTGGTATAATATTCATGATTTACATTTCATTTTACTTTTCAAGTAAAATTATAACAATCATTTAATTATATTATTTTCTCATTTCTAGATACCCCGATACCGGAAAACTGTGAAGTAGAATGTTCAGTGCCAACACAATGTAACGATGCAATAAAAGATGTATTAAGATGTTCTAGAAATTATAAAGAGAGTGACAGTGTGCAAATTTTAGCTATCTTAGAAACAGCGAAATTACAGTTTGACAGTAATAGTACTAATCTTCAAATATCTGCATTAATCGTTACATCATCTGCTATTGTAATTTTGGCTGATGAAATGCAATGGTTGCTGCCAGAAAGTAAACAGAAACCAAAAATTGTTACTGAACAAGCAATGAATAATCTTGTTGACATTGTAAGTATTTGTTATTATGCCAAATTCATAATAATAAGAATAATTGAATTGTTGATTGATTAATGATTTTATTTTCGTTTTATAGAATTTCCAAGAAAGAGTATTGGTATTAAATTTTAAAGATAGTGTTGAATGCGAGAAAGAAACATGGACTTTAGGATTTGTCTCTAGAAACGCTGCTGAAGCTGTCATTGATTCTATCAGGGCTCCTTGGGAACGACTTTTTTCAAAGCCAATGCAAATTAATTTGTAAATAAAAAACTCGTTCTTGTATCGTGGTAATTATTCTTATTAACATATTTATATTTTATACACTGAAAACTTAGAACAAATTTATAAATATTATCATGAATTATATAAACATTCATTAAGGGAATGTCAATTTGTATAATCCAAATTAAAAGTAAAAGTGTCTGAATTTAGAGTTATTAGACTAAAAATTTATGAAATAATGAAAAATAATTATGAACTGTTTTTATAATTAAGTATCAATATAAGTAAGTATCCATTATGAACCTTCTATTTAAATTAATTAAACATTAACCAGGAATAATAAATGAATCCTTTTTTATGAGTAAGCTAAAATGTCGTACTCAACTCGAAAAAAACAAGTTTGAAGTTGGCAGCTCTTTGGATTGCCAACTTCAAACTCGTTTTTCCCTCGTAAAATAATATGCATTTTTACATCTTACTAAAATCTCTCATAACAAAACTGGGATGATTTATAATCGCATAATCACATAATCATATATACCATTAAAAAAAATTAAAATAACACTAATTTCATGACAGCAAAATCTTTACTCTCTTTTAATATAATATATAACTTGTTTTATATTATAAAAACCAAATCAATTATTAAAAGTTCTATTAATTTCTTTAGGTGAGTGAGGATGGAAAACAGGACATTGGAATGTGCATTGATATTAATGAGAAAGGAAAAATGATATTTGGATATGGATCATGTCTTGATGAAAAAAAATGTGTAACAAAGTGCTGTGCTCCAGATGAAATGTTTGACTACCCGTACTGCGTATCGAAACCTTTTTCAAGTCATGCGAGTGGTAATAAATCAACGAAAATCTCTGAGCAATACATACAAAAAATGGGTAAATAATAAACATTATCGTAGAAATGTGAAAAAATATATTAGTTAAGGAGCTCATATATTATAATTATATATTTAAGTTGGTATCCTGAGCCACAAGCGAGTGATGCCAACTTTAAACTAGCGATTTTTATACGACATTTCACCTTTCATAAAGATACGTACGTTGGTAACCCTTTAGAATACCAACTTCACATTGATCTGCTTTCAAGAAAAAATCTTATGAACTTGATTCACTTTTAACCAATTATAATAATATAATCTTATATAATATATAATTATATATATAATACAA
>JABFQD010002093.1:0-16147 GCA_022817045.1 Psix sp. ZL-2020 | reverse complement strand
AAAATGTACATGTTTAACTAAGTTGCATGCAAATATTTGCACAAATATAAAGCATTGTTTTAGGCATTGTCACTTATGATGATGCTTGAGCGTTGGAGTCATCATGGCTCTACACACCAGGTCATTTCAAGATCCGTCGATACGGGTCTTAAAATGTCCATGACTTAACTATGTCATGGACAATAGAAACAAAATAGAAATGGTAGGGAGAACAAGTGCCGAATAATTTGTCTTAGGAAGAAAAAAAAACCGGTGACGGTCTTCTTGATCGAACCGTGCTTTGAGCAAATCATCCGTCAACTGTCCTCATTCCGTGTCAATATTATACCCAAACTCAACATTCCATTTTGAACCAACATAACGAGTTTTCCGTGTATTTTCAATCAATGAAGTATTTCGATGTTTTAAAGCCTACGGGCTTTGCTCTAATTAAACTTCATTGCTTTTTTCCTGAACCCTATCTATCCACAAACAAAACCATCGTCCGAACAGTGAAAAACTCTTTGCAACAAAACAATTCATTTTCGGTCAGCTAAACTCCACAGTTAAACTGACTAAACAGTTTATACGTTCGGTTTGACTAATGCAACACTACCATAAATGGACAATTTTTAGAATAGTAATCGAAACGAACTGTTTAGTTCGATTTTTTCAATTAATTGTTTCAGATTGAGTTTAGTTCTAAGAGCATGCTTAGTTGAATTGACTTATCATCACATTCAACAGAAAATATTGAAAAAGTTGTACAAACTATTTTTAAAGCAAAGTCGATTGAACCTAATAGTTTGAAAAACCACAAACTCTTCGAAAAATTGAAATAATGGTACAGTGGTTTACACTATATATATTATCGATGGTGTTAGGAATCCGAGATACAATTTTGTATTTTTTTATAATAAATTAATGAATACATTTTTTCACAAATTTTTGGAATGTTTTAATTTAGTTGAAAGCTGTATTAGTCGAGGTGGCTAGATGCATGCTGATGGAATCGGCTCTTTCTTCCTCTTTTTGGGCAGAAGCCATTGCAGCCGCCAATTATGTTCGCAACAGATGTGTCACCAGAAGCCTCAATGGACAAACTCCATTCGAAAAGTTGAGCGGACGTCGATCAAGTTTGAACCATCTACAAAGATTCAGATGCAAGGCCTTCGTCATGGATAAGCAAACAGGTAAGGGAAAATTTAATGCCCGAGCGCTTCTTGGTAAGCTCATCGGTTATTCCGACACATTCAAAGGCTACCTCATTTGGGTACCGATGATTCTCACTCGTCTAACGAACTCTCCGACCCGAATCGATCCAAACGAATCCATTCGGGACAGAGCCGTCAAAATGGTCTCCAGGATCGGCAAGGACAACCAGGTTTGTAAGCTTAAACGAGCCATTTATAAACTGAAGTAAGCTGGCCGCCAATGGCATCACAAACTGTCATCAGTTCTGCACATCGCCGGATTTTCATCCACAAACTCCGACCCGTCTCTCTATGTTGATCAAACCAAACAAACTTTCGTCTTGGTTTACGTCGATGTAAACCTGACCATCGTAACAAAGGACAAAAGTAACGAGAAACATTTGGTCGACATCCCTTGAACGCACTATAAAATCAAAAATCTAGGACAACCTATCTATTGTCTAGGCATAGAAATAAAGAAAACAAAAGAAAGCACTCATGTCTAATAACCGAACTACATCAGGAATATATTAGTCAGATTCAATATGATAGAGTGTAAACTCGTCACCAGACCGCTCGCTACATCGAACGATCTTGACTTGAAAGCCTCAACAAACGAAAAGAAGCCCTATCGAGAAGTTTTAGGTGCATTGATGTACCTTGCCGTAGTGATTCGCCCGGACATCGCCCACGCAGTCAGCGTCCTGAGTCAACATAACTACAAATACACGGATGTACATTGGACTGCAGCCAAATGAGTCCTCAGGTATGTTAAGGGCACCGTCTATCACGGACTCACGTACAGAACCGACGACCATGCTCTTCAAGGATTCCTGGATGCAGACTAGGCAAATTGCCATACCGGCCGCACATCATACACAGGGTATTCCTTTTTGCTCGTTGGCGCAGCTATAACTTAAATGTCGCGTAAACAACCAACAGTCGCACTCTCATCCACCGAGGTTGAGTATTTGGGACTCTCCACCGCAGCGAAGGAAGCACTTCACTTGATGAGATTCATGAAAGAACTCGGATTCAAGTTGTTCAATGATAACACCAGCGCCATGAGACTGTCCGAAAACCCAGCATTCCAATCCAGATCTAAACATACATCCGTCAGACACCCTTTTATCCATGAAGCCCTCCAGCCAAAACCAACCACCTTATCGCATCTCTCCATCGATTCTATGATTGTAGATTTCCTGACAAAACGTGTACCTGCGTCGAAACACGAGGTCTGCTGCTGTGGACTGGGACTTTTATTCGCGGGCTCCACCGACACCTGTCGAATTAAGCGAGAGTGTTGAATTTATAATTCTCCTGCCATACTACAGGAGCGAGGGCGCCACCGTCACCTCCTCCATCTTAATGATTGCGTACGCATGTCCGATCGTTGCCAACGTGGCTGTGCATTCTGATTAACTTTCCCTTCATCACAATAAATCATACTTTGTGCAAATAGACAAACACTTTGTTCATTGGTTGAGCTCGACCATTCGGCCTTCCCATAACAAAAATCTACAATAATACGTAGCTTTAAAACTTCCTGTGAAATCCATAGTAATATTTAGGTATTTTTTATGTTCTGCTAATAAGCTCATTGCAAAATATTATTTAAAAGATTCTCCGTCTATGTTAATAACTATTTCTTCGTCGTTCAGGAAGTTTAATTTTTTTACAAGTATATTAGAAATCGTCAAAAATAAGGAGAAAAGTATGTTATTCAGAAGTAAATAACACCGAATGCACGAATCTCAGCTTAACGTCCTAGTGAATTATTAACTTTAAAATCGTCAAATTACATGAAAATAGGTAATTGATAATTTTCAACGATTCCATCATTGAAAAATTGTTTTTTCCCAAATTTTACTTTGTACAGAATTTGATATATAATTTCAGAATGATTGAAGTAATCTCTTATCTCGTGAAATACACTATCAAGCATAAAAAACTCTTATTAAGGATCTCGCATTACATAAAGTTGTGCTTTTATAGAAGATCTATCACGAACGATCTCATGATTAAGTGAGATATTTTGTCACCTATCATATAACCAGTAGCTTTGATAAAATAATTAGTGATACAATTACTTCAAGCCGATGATTGATACCACTATTTCAACACAGAATTTACTAAATTTAAAATGTTATTTAGAATAGGCTGAATTTTGGCTGCTAAAATGTTATATTTATTTTTCATAATATCCAATGTATTTCAAACGTTGTTTTGTTTATTACTATGGGGAATTCGAAGATTTCTATGCTGTTTTCAAATATAGAACATGAATCGCTAGTGCACAATCTTCAAATCTAAATTATTTCTCAATGATGAAGACGATTCAGTAATGAGTTCAGAAGAATTAGATTGCAAACTAGCATTGTGGCATGTTACATCTAATGTAGCTTCAGATTTTCAGAAAAGTTTTGTGTCTGAAAAATTCACGAATAGTTAAAATAAATAATCCTTAAAGGATGTTTCCGATAATTAATCCACTGATTCAGAGGCCTCTCACAACTTCACATTACAAAAGTGAAGGCACCATTGAAATGGTCATGACAAATTCTAATATAAATTTTTATTGCTAAAACGCATGAAACAGATAAATTGCATATATGACGAAAAATCATTATAGTTAATATTTAATTTTCAACTCTACATTTATAAAAGGAATGTAAACATCAAAATATAGACAATGAGTGCAATTCAAAAAGTTTTGAATGGAATATAGTCTTTAATCTATATGTTCGAGATTTTCATAAAGACTAGTGCCCCGCGCGGCAGGCAACCCGGGACACTATGCTAGCGCCGCGCTCATGCGCCGAGACTTCCGAGGCTTCGGTTAAACTCCACTAGTCGACGTCCGTATGGCCACAACGCCGTACGGCGCTGCGCATCTTCCCGCAAGCATCCTGATCCCACTCCGCTATAACTTCAGCTGCTCGGTGCTGAACAGTCACTTGCTCGGCGACCGAGCAACATCCTAGTGACTAATGCTCTCCTTTTTGACGAAAGTCACTTAAGCGTATCAAGTAAAAGCTTCCATGATACAAATCCATCATCACATTAAGTGACTCGATCGTGTTTATATCATCCCACGTTGGCTACCGCATCGTAGCCAGACTTCTCATATACACCATTTTTCCCTAAAAAACCGCTGTAATCGAAAACCAACACTCGGTCTTCAACGCGCATTTAACTTCCTTATAACCATCGCGGCCTAGCAAACGCGGTCCCACTCATAATTTATAGCTGTTGAGGGCGCCACCGGCGCAATAACCGACACTAGAATTTACTTAAAACTTTCGCAATAACTGAGGATTTTGAATTCCGCGATGCATTGAGCTTTTTAACTATCAACCTAATATGTTTTGATTGCTCTTGATATACAACGTTTATCGTTATGCTTGCATCATTTTTTACATACGTCTACTACGTGAAGTAGCGATGCAGTGCGGAAATAAATTACGTATTATAGACGTAAGAACTTTTAACGTAGACAGAATCTTCACCGATAACAACCACAAAAGACGAAACAATTTATTTCGCTTGGCAAGGTGACATATGCAGCTTATGTTGTCTGATAAACTGTTTATAATCTGAAATAAACATTCGGTCCAATTATTTTGTATAATAATTTAAAAACTAACCAAGCGCAAAAATTCTGATGTTGACCTTCATGTGCAAATTGAAACCTGTTATTTCATTAGTGGTATCCATCTACTACTCACTTATTCTATTCGACAGTTGCTTTTTTGCAACATAATTTGAAAACAGTGAAAGAATCTCGACATTGTTGATTTCTAGAAAGAATAACATTGCAATATAATTAGAATAACATCTTATTGTGAAATAAAAATTTTCATAATTACATTGCAATCGAACACAGGAAATATTTCAACAGTTTCATTTTAAATTAGTTACCAGAGTCAATGTTAGTAAAAGAATTGACAGTTTCATTAAGATACGGTTAATTCTAACACAATGTCTAGTTTTATTGGGGTCGAGTTTTACGAAATCTGTTTCGTACTAAAAATTTTCAATACTTATTTTTTGATGTTCCATGTAAAATAATTTTTTACAAACTGTGATCGGTATTTACCAATTTATAACCTTCAGATTGATATAAAAATGGATACCGTGTCATGTACAAAGTAACATGGCATTTTCAAGATTTTCTGATAAGAACATTACACTGTTCTTTCGTGGTTAATAGAGCGGCAGATCAAGCTTTACTTTTTCCCTTCTATTTAATTTTTAATCTGTTTGAAAATTTTCGCTGTCCTCGTAGCCACTTTAGTTTCAACTTTAACATCAGAGTCCATAAATAAACACCAGAAAATTATTTTCATATTACTATCATATTCAATAACATATATTATTTTTGTAAAATTATGTTATTTTCATTTTTACTGCATGAAACTTAGTAGTTTTAGCATTAATATGAAATTAAATCTAATTTTCGAACAAAAATTATGCAAACTTTCAATTCATGTGGAAAAATTTCTACAACTTCTGAAGCAAGTTGCTCAAAACGAGGTGTGGTTGATTCGAAAATGACTAAGAACATATTTAATTTCCAATATAACCAACATTACTGATCCGCAGAACTGCCAAAATCAGATTCGGTACCGTGAAGGCCAAATTCGAACGGTCTTACAGTTTTCGCCTCGCTTACTCGTAGGTTCGCCCTATTTTGCGCTGTTCGCAACCCTTTTGCCACTATAGTTGCCCTTTTTTTTCCCCCAAAAAGCCCCTATCGTTAGCCCGATGCAAGCGCATTTAATTGCACTGCAAACTACTAAAGGGTATGTGTGATTGTGCCACCGATCGCCGCCACCGACCGCCGCTGTTCTTGAGACTGTCCGGGCCTTCTCGAGTGACCTAGTGTCACTTTCGCTACTCCGGCTGATAGCCCGAGTCCTTCCCTTAACAGTAAGCTATTTTTTTAAAATTATTTTCTCCGTCGAGTGTCGTAAATACGCACGCTTAAATCACCCGTTCGCGCGCGCCGCCATAGCTGCCATATTCGAAATTAAGGTCTTTTCCCTTTATTTTTTAATAAATTATTATTCTGTCCCTGCGGAATCACACAGGAGTGAGATCCGCTCGCAACCGCGTGACAACGCAGCAAACTCAACATATTGTCAATAATTAAGAATAAAATTCAATCATACGTTACATTTTCATCTTTCAATTCCTTTTGGATTATAATTCTAGTTAAATTTTCCCGATTTTTGTTATTCAGGAATAGTTTTTCTTTACTCTTATTCGTTTTAAAGTTTGTATTTAATAAACTTGCTTTCGGTACAATGGGAGTATGATTTCACTGATTTCTGAAAATGTCCACGTTATAAAATATGCCATACTTTTTCCGCTTTTTTTGAAATTGCGTTTGTCAAAGACTGTATGATTTTTCTCAATAACACTGAAAAAATGTGGAAATGCAACATTAATTTCGATTGGCGATAACATTACGATTTTTCATAAAAAAATGGAAATTTGTTTTACATTTTGTTTTGTTTGCAGGTTTTTTACACTAATTATACCCATTTTTTATAATTTCGCCTATAAATATATTTATATAATAATAATAATACATATTAAACGTATGTTAATATATAAATACATCAACTCACATTTATTTAAGCAAAGGTAAAGCAGGAGGTTGTACCAAATTCTCGTGAAAGATCTCTATTCTTTCCTATTTGCTTCGTTCTATGAAACGTTCTGTCCAAAAGAGCAGATACAGAGCTGACACATCTTCTGACTGAACTGGTACGTCTTATAAATAGTTTGTATCCATATCGAATGATGTTGAACAGTTTTTTTATCTTACTATCTAAACAATAGTTAGCATATTAAACGATATATATTGCTATGTTCAATATACTACTTAGGTTTAGTACGAAAATAACATGACTACTTTATTTACTCAATGCGATCAACGACTTTTTTATCAGTGTAGCGATACTAATAAAAATATTTAAAAATAATTTCTTAAACTACATTGACAGATAAATAAACTCGTAAATGCACCAAAAAGTGCTGCTTCGACAGTTTCTGTATTGAACGTGTTGCATATGACCATCGTTTCTGTTTTTAAAATAAATTTCAATTCAGAAATTTATCAGTTTTTGATACAGAAATTGATTTGTGTTTTATTATGGTTTTTTTATTGTCATTTCATATGTTAAAACTGCGGAAGATACTTTATCTTAATAAGAATGCAAATATTTCATTAACTACTTTATTTTGATTAATAGAAATACAGAAAGTAAATACGAGGCTGTGTTGTTTAGAAACGATATACAGTTTTATTTATGTATAAATAGTAATTTAAATGATATTTATAATTGCAATTTCATAGCTTTAAGCTGAACATATTCAACTAATTAGTAAGAGGTTTCATATTGAAATTTAATCGTATTTTTAAGAAAATTAAAATAATCATTACATTAACGTTCTTTATCATTTCCAAAATATATGTATGTATTTTTCCTGACATATGTTGGTGTGAGTCGACAATGCCAGTATTTATTTCTGTTAAAATTGGTGCTTGCCACTAATGTGAGTCATTTACAGCATAACTAATCTACCAAAAAAAAATCCAACAGATCCAAAAAATTAGCTGTGAATAATCTCAATTTACTCACAAAAAAGTAACAAAAATCTTGTGAAACCATCTAAAATTTGAAAGATGGTGTATATGAGCATCCTTCTGTTGCCGTTCGTTCACAGGTTTTGTCCACGATTGCCACTTATGTAATTATGAAACTTTGAGAGGAAGTAATGTTACATTAAAAATAAGTAATGTTCCGATAAAAAAAAGGGTGTTAGGTTTTTGAGTAACGTCAAGTATATTATTATTTGTTGTGCGAAACAACAAATTTCGCATTCGATTAATAAATAAATTAATTTTCAAAATTTATTTCAAAAATTGCTTACAAAAATTTTGAATAAATTATTGAAAAGGCAGCGCTGGTTTGAATTTGGTTAATTAGTAATTAAAATAAAACGACGAATTTTGTTGCCAAAATCGACGGCAGATTAACGCAAAAATAACGTAATTAATGTAATAGAAAGAATTGCAAAATATGGTCTTTCGATACGGAAGACAAAGACGAAAAAAAAAATATAATCGGACTCGAAATGCCGAAATTAAAATCAGCTGACGCGCTGATAGCACAGAAAACTGATTAAAATTGAAAAGAGAAAATACTTCAAAATTAATATAATTTTCACTCATCCTACAAGCGTGAGAAGGTCCGATATCCGATCGGAGCGGCAAACAGAGATAGACCAGATCAAAACAAAGTACACGACTCGTGCTGGAATTAAATTTAATTTAAAGGTTAAATATTTAACGGTCGTGGGAGGTCGTGTATCAATGACACTTCAACCACGTGTATTTATTATAAACCAAGGAGTTGCTCCACGGCAGACAATACATATATAAATCAAATAAGTAATATATTTAAGTGAATAAAATAAACCCTTTCCTCGTTAATTGATAGGATAGGAATACTGGCCGCTATGATACCCACGGTGGTGTAAGAAAGGCGAGATCTCCGGTCAGGCCAGATAAATTTCAAACCTACAAAGGAAAAGAAAGGAAAGGTATACCACGAAAGCGGTGGATAAAGGTGGGTTAAAAAAGGCCCTGAAAACCCACCCAAATTACCAGAATGCGAACTTATTGAAGTTCGAGTGGCTCATGTAGACAATCCTAGTCACCATGTGTGACGAGCTGTCTATTTAATAAAACCGAAAGAAAATGTGCCTCCGGCGCTGCGGAAGCTTATATCGGCACCAATTTTGACAGCTACTTTGGCCAAGTATTCGAAATCGAGCAATGCCAATGCGCCGATCGGACGCGCAGCCAGTCATAGTGCAGAGCGGGGAGTCAAGGAGCGGTAGAGCGGGGAATTCAATCTCGGTAGAAATAAAATTGATAATTTGAAATTTCAAAAAAAAAAATTTTATTTAAAAAAATATTGAACAAAAAAATCGGATCTGCTGATCGGATCCCGAACAACTTGTATATTTCAGTTGTGTATTATTATCTAATAAAATTGTTCAGGATCTAAAGCAGCAGGCGCTTCTTTTTTATTATAGTCTCATTCTATCGGATAAATTCATGATTTGAAATTATTCGCAAATTCTTTTTCGTAAACCGCCCATCTCTATTTCTCGCGATCATTAATTGCGCTAATAAGATACGCGGTTGCAAAAGCCGACTCAAAGATTAAATCATGCATGCGTGTTCGATTAGTATAGTTTAGTCGCTTCGAAAGATCGGATGATTACTTAGTCGCTCCACAACTTATGATTTGGTTTGTTAATTGGGCTTTATTCAAGATGCCACTACATGGTATCATTACCAAGCGCGCAGTGTGCTCCCTCCCGCACCTTCTCGCACACTTATTTCCTATAAATTACAATATAATACAAACTTTTCAAAACTACAAGATCAAGCAAACTCTAGCTACTTATTATCGCAGCCTTTAATCAACGCTTGGGCGAATACTGTTTTGTCAACAGCTAACTCCCGCTCACCAAAAGGTGTAGTTTTTTGAAAAAAATAAAAAATAATGTCAGACTGCCGCGCGATTATGCAATTCTTCGCAAATCACATTTTATTATCGCCACAGGGAAAATCCCCGTATACAGCAACGGTTTGTGACTAACTTCATGATCACTTTGTGAACCTCTACTATAAAATGCTTAATGACAACAAACTCGTTTAATACCTTAAGATTTAAAGGTTTTAAACACGGTCTAATAGCACTTTTTTACTTAAGGATATAATCTCAGATTTGATTCTCGTTTGCTCATACGAGGACCAACTCGCTTCAACCGGCACAGACTATAGTATAACTTTTATGTCAAACGGTATCGCATAACCTCCGATCCATGATAAGACCCCTGGATCAGTGATTATCGATTCCCAACTTTGTATGAATTGACTTAAGCGCCCTGCTAAGTTTACACGATTTTCCGGCGGTTCCTCACCTGCTGACACCTTTTCTGCCGACAGTAAATTCTGCGATTAGTTTTTCTCTACTTTCGGTAAACTTAGCGCTTCTAGAAAAGTGATGATCGACGTCTATCCTTTGAGCGATTGGAACGGTATATCTTTCCACCATAAGACGTCTGTCTTGTTGATACACACTTGTGCAGGACTTTCCTATGTTTTGGAATCGATGGCTTGATCGTAGAACTGCTTGATTCCGGTTTCAAGTATTTAAGTAATCTCTAGTTTTATGGCCACCCATGTTCTTCTGTCACGTTGTCATCCAATAAGCCCTCTTTCGCCTCAGCCGCAGCAAAAATGGGCTTGGTTGCTAGATTTACATTCAAGATTACTTGATCATTGCATACCCGTATGTCGGCGCGTCATAAATCGACTAGTAACCGAGCTACATTACTAACCAAAGCCAATCGTTGATTCTCATTATTCTTTAGCGCTTTTTGCGCGGCATTGTCCAAGGCCGACAATTTCGCTGCAATCGTTGCCTGTTTAGAGAAAAAACGGTTGTTTCTTTATTAAATGGTATCGCCGAAAACCGTCATAATTTTTTTGCTAAAGTTTCATGTGCAATTCGTCCGAATTTTTCCAGAATTGTATACTTATTGATAAAAGCTAACCTCTCTTCCGACAAAAAGCCATGTTTGATGATATCTATCCACCTCAATGCCAAGTCTGTGGAATGGGATCCGTATAAACCTTCTCCGCTAATAATCGATTCCCTAAAATTTTCAATACCTCTTGATTAAATTGTGAGTTGTTGTTGTTTAACTAAAAAGATTCATTGAGCTGATCATTCTTCATTGTACTGAGCATATTTGACTCATTCAGAGCAGTCTTAACTCTCAATTGTGTTAGCGTTTCTGGTTTTTGTAACGCTCACTTGTTGTGCGACAATCTTTTGTGTGGAGGCATCTTGAGTTTGCGGCAAAACATCGACGGCTGCCTCGCATTGTTAGTTTCAACTGATTTAATAATAAACAAGAAAACCTTACAGTTTGATATAAGAATAATCATTTTGCAATAATAACAAAAGTCAAGGTGGATTGAAAAATTTAGGTTAAGTATTGACCTAATAATTTTATCGAATATTGATATAACACATTGGAGTTCAAGAGCTTTTGACATTTACTTAACTGAAATAAGGATAGGGCTGCAGAGGTTGATTATGTAAACAATGGGTTCAAGTCCAATGATGATCCATATGGCAAAAGTTAGATTCGCATTTTTTACATTTAGAGAAAACATTTAAACCGTGTAAGGAAATTTTTCAGGCAATACTTGCAAATTTCGTGTTCTCAAATTTTCAATAAACTGGCTGTAATAAAGGTTATCATTAGTCATTGAGAATTAGTAACAGTTACCAGCATTACTATTGAACTAGGTCAGTATCAATCTTAATGAGCAACAAGTACGAGCTACATAAGTAAGGAAGATCAGTAACAATCCAGATCAGCAATAACAAAGATCAGCAGGCACCTTCAAACTACACCACATAAGTCTGTCCGCAGTAGTCCGGATCAATAGTGATCACGATCAACGTCAGTGAATCAAGCAGTAGTTAAGCAGAGAACTTGAAATTTGTAAAAATGTGATCGAGTTAACTAAATTTCGAACATTGTTTAATTTGAATGTTTTTATTTCTTTATCGAAATTTTGTATTAGATATCATTCATAATTATTAAAATCTCAAGTTGCATTTTTAAAATTTATTTAATTACGACTTGAAACTGTATCGCTTATTCTTGAATGTAAGTTAAATAAGCATTGACATACAAATTGTTAAGTTTAAAAAGGACAATAAGTCACGTATAAAATTAGAAAACAAACACTGTGCAGAATACATTTACCAATGAAGAAAGGTCAATAGTACGTATTATTATAGATGAAATAGTGTAAAACCAATCAACTGTAGCACATTAGATACACAGTATCTGCGTTAATTTTCCCTAATTTTCAGTAATGAATTATTTTCAGTAATTAATGTCTAACGTTCTTTATAGACAAGACACCTGATCTTGGATTTATAGTATTTGTTTCGGCAATTTCAACTGTTGAATTGTGTTCTTAGTCGATAACGGTTACTCAATTAGTGAAAATTTATGAAAGTAAGTATGTATTTGAATATTATATATCAGATCATCACATGTAACATTAGTTAGACATAACAACGCTCCTTCGCCACTTAGCACAGATAAAAAAGCACTGAATAAAAAAATTAAAACGATAATGCAAATAGTCAGAATCGTCAACCGCTGTGTAAGGCAAAGGTAGATTTATAACATCCAAATCAGCTATGTAAGACTCATAAAATAAAACCTTGCAAGGTTTTAAAGGTTAAAGCGGTATTAACATGTTGTAGAACGAAACGGAGGAAACGTATCTAGGCTATTTAACAAAGGAAAAATACTAGCAAATGATAAATTTATGAGATATACAAGAAATAAATATGTACACTGGTTTAAATAAGACACAACACCTTAATTTGGTCAAAATTCACCCATTTTTCAAATCACCGTATCTTATGTAATTTTCATTGAAAAAGGTTATTTTTTGATTCAATTGAAGCTTGAAATCTCCTCTTCGAGAGTGTCATGGACTAAGTTATGAAAAACGGGTACACTTTGTTAAACAACCTGTAAATAAAAAAAATTGCAAAAAAAGTGTTATCTTAATTTGATTTTTCAATCGAGCCTGAAGAAGAATACACTGAAAAACGAATCTCTGAATGTTGATTAATAGATGGTTTTCAGGTGAGCGATCAAGGGCGGGATGCTCCACTGGATGGTAGCAAACAAAAGAAAGAAAAGATACCGATACCCGAACCCGATAGCCAGTATTATAATTGAGGCAAGCAATTGCAGAAATTTACAAAGCAGAAACTTAATACTACAGTATAGCACCCGTGCAAAGAAATGCAATGACTCAGCCAACACTAATGCAGAGACAGGAGAACCAAGCAAGAGTGTCCATATAGAGACAGAATAGTTACCACAGAGTCCGTCTGGGTCCATAGCACATAAGAAAGAGAACGAATAATCCCAATTAATAGACATTGCTTGCAGCGTTGCCAAGTCTATCGCAGTGGTGTGAGTCTCAAGCTGCAAACCAAAGATATCTTCTTTAAAGGTTCAAGCCCGGTTCAAACCACCTCTGCGCCCGAGTTTAGGAATCTTCTCAGGACCAGATTGATAAGAGAAGCCCAGCCACGGGCACCAGCTATAGGGGTTCAGTATTTTAGTGCATTCTGAACGACGGGGTAGCGTTGTAGCAAAGCTCCTGGAGGGTCAAAATGTTACAGCCTAGCGGCGAAGGCGAAAGCAAACGACAGAGACGGAAGATGATGATGACGCTTGACAGAACTATATATGAGATTTGCAAGTAAAAGCAGGCAAAGATAAGTGTGAGTAAGCGAGAAGCTTGTTGGACGGGTCATGGCAAGCGTCAGCTGGTCTGTAGGTAAGGTGGAAGGGGCCCAGAAATGGCTAAATGGCGGCAACCAACGGAAAGAGATGTTAAAATCACTCCTTGCTCGACGATTCTCTTCTTTTTGTCTTTCCAGAAAAAGTAAAGTGACAAACAATGTACAGATAACGCAAGCACAGACATTACGCATTAAATAATTGAAAACAAAGACGTTAGCGCTATGAGAATAGCACGTTATTATCTAATGTAGTAGTACTAGTAAACTGAATTTTAAATGAAGGAGCAGATAAGAGACATTCAGAAATTAGAAGGTGAATTGCATGGCACTAGCAATTGTCCAAACAATTTTATCTTTAACTAGGTGGTACCGAGATTTTATAATTAATATCTGAATGACAAATAGTACCCTAGCTCTATTATTGACAATAGATTTCTGTTTATTAAACTAGATTGTACCCAGTAATAAAGTTATTGTTTTATTTAATTGAGGCTGTCAAATTTCAACATGATTTATCACAAACGTTACTGTTTATTATTATTCTTCAGAAATACAATTACAGTATTTTTTATTCTTACGTAACAATTCTGCCAATAAATACCAAATCGTCGCAATAATCTAGAAAATAAATGATAATAGATTTATTCATTACTTGTTAGAGCTAATTATTGAGTAAATCTAGAGTTTTAGGATAGATTGAATTTGAAATCTTTCGTCTGATTAATCTGTGTAGTATGCTGCGTTAAGATCAGAGTAATATGCGGCATATGATAAAGTATTATCTATCACAATAGTCCAATAACATAGCATAGACCATTACGAGTATATTAAAAAATGTAACAACCTCTGCAAACCTTTTCTGCATTTGATAATTTCAACTCACCCTATGCTATAGACAAGAGCATTGACGAATAACAACGGAAGATTGTCTGGGCAGGTCAGATAAAAACTAATTGTAACAGAAAAGTCTGTTAAAGATTGTTATAAAGTAAAAGCAGTTTAGAAACATTAAATGATTTGCAATTGTTCACTTTGTTATTCGAATAATGACGAGTTAAAATGCCGTACATGATATCAAGTCTTTATATAAAACGAAGAACCGGTAGTTTACAAACAGACAAAGCAAAATTGAATAACTGGTAATCACTAGGTAGCACATGTTTTAGGAAAATACTAAAACAAATTCATCAGTAATTCGAATTCAAAAGTATGTAATAGAATTTCTTCCGATGAAAGTGCGGTTTCTTGGCAACACAAAAATATCGAAAGAATTGTTCGGAAATTTAACGATTAATAATCAATATGTTAATAAATCGATATTGTGTACGAAAATATTAAAGCCAACTGGTACCTATACCTTAACCTATATTTAGGTATATGTATTTAAGTAGGTATATGCGAAAACTTGCGTTGATTTAGAAGAAAATGTGCCGATAGTCGCTTGCAACACTAACGTCAGCATTTGAACATTGCAATAAAGGACAAACTTCGATTGTTAATTGAGGAAGTTGATTCGCATCTCATTAGACAATGCATCATTAATAGTTTTTAACTACTTATTTATAGATGAACATGATATGAAAAATATTAATAACATGTTAATATATATCAATTTGATGTTCATGATCTAGATATGCCAGAAAAACTATTAAACACTTTTTGAATGAACTAATAAAAACGATATTAAATCTCATTTGATTAACTTGAGTTGTTCTCTAATAAACCCTTATCATTCTTTCAATGTCGAGAGAACTTCACAAGATGGTGTCTAAAGTTGTCAATACAACTTTATTTCAAACTGCGACGTGCAGTGACGTCTGGCAGGAACAAAAGTGGCATAAGTTATTACACTTACCACATTGAAATTGTCTGTACGTCCCACGAGCAAACGATTAGAGATATTCAGGGCAATGAAGACATGAGATTTAAGGAAGTGGGGCATCAAAAAAAGACGCACAGAAGGTCGAATATAAGTCAATATCAAACCACAATGGAAAGTTTGTTCAAAACCGAAATTTAGACAATATATAAAAACCAATATATTAAAAAAAATAACAATGTTTATCTAGTTTTACAATTTAAGAGAAAATAAGATTAAAATATTTTAAATATACAACTTACCTTCTCCCTGAATCTGATCATCAATTTCTGTTCAAAAGATAATCATATGAACAAATTATTGCTTACTCATGTATGTGTGGATATACTGATACTACCCGAGGTAAAATTTTAAAACACTCCATATGTGCTCTTGCAATGTATCCTATGTTATTTTTTTTATAATTTATCTTACAAGTACTCTTATATAACCTCACAGTATAAGAATTATTAAGTTTAAAGTCTCATTTACGTATTGCAAGTCCTCAAGATTGTTTTATGAACCTTTTATATGTATTTTAATTACTCTGATTGGAAAAAAAGATTTTAATAATCCATTTATACTTAAGAAATTTCTATGTTTCTTTAAATTTATTTTTTACGCTATATATTTTAAAAACAGTAATTGATAAAATATATAATCAT
>JABFQD010002092.1:0-16149 GCA_022817045.1 Psix sp. ZL-2020 | reverse complement strand
CAAATTTTTGTTTATCAAATCGATTTTTTAGTTCAAATCATTTAACCCAATACGTTCAAAGATAAATCGGTTGCTGTTATTAATAGATTAATTATTTTTTATGAAATGACAAGCTTTTTAAGACTTTTTCGTTTTCAGCAACGATGAGTGGTGTAAAAACAATTAGAAGTGAAATTTCTTACAAGCTAATTGACATCATGATTGTATAATAAAGATGATCGGTATTTTAAGTAATTCGAGTCGTCGTAAACTTTTCGGCAGTCCTTTGTCAGAGCAAAAAAACCTTTTCTCGTTAACCAACTTTCGAAATGGTCTCATCACATCACTTTTTTACGAATGTACATGTTGACGCACGATTTTTTCTCAGATACGTACTCTGAATTTAAGGGAACTTTTCCCATTCGAATACTGTTATATCAACGGACTCATCGTTACCAAAAGAAATCGGAACTCAATTGCCCAATTATCACTTTCAACTTCCATTACCTACAGTGATATTAACAAATTGAATCGATCGACGCTTCTTTATTTAATCATTTTTTACTTCTATAAACGTTATTCAATTTTGGACGTTTCTACCTCAAAAAATTGTATATTTAACAATCCATCTTCTTCTAGCAATTTCGAGCGTGGACAAACATAAGGTTTCATAAAAGGCACCATTAAAGCCTGTGCCGAAATGTCGCGTGAATTTTCGTATACGTAGTTGCCAGCAGGTGGCGCAGTTTTCGCCGCAGACAATTGTCTTTTGTTGTTGCGGAATGCGGAGGCGGAAGAGTTTGCGGGCCGAAATGGCAGGAAGAATTACGTTGAAAAAAGTTGCACTTGTCTCAGCAGGCGGGCGATTATTCGCTTGTCCCGAAAGTGGCCGAAAAGAAAAGAAGCTGGAAAAAGCAGATCGCGTACCCGACCTATGGCACAATGAGGGAAGATGGCGCGACGGAGTGTGCGGATAAGCAGGCACCTGCGCGCATGACAAAGCAGCAGAGCCGTTCTCTTGCTCAATGTAATGTTCATGTGCTCGTACTGCACTACTATAAAGTCTCCCGGGCAGCTAGGCGCCTTACACAATACGCACACCGACATGCGCGCGGAGATGTGCACGTATGTGCATAGACCGCAAGCAGAATACGCTGCTCCGCATGCTCTGGGAGCGTTTAAAAGGCGATTGCGGTTAGCGCAGGAACAGTATATGTAATTTATTGCTACCATTTAAAACGCCATATAATAATACGCCAGCGCAACAATTTCTTAATGTTTCGCCGGCGCAACTGAGCCCCGCCACGGAAGAATAAGACAGCACAGATGCGTGAAGCAGATAGAGCTGCACCAAAATGAAAAGGAAAGGAGACAGGCCGGGCTTTTAAATGAGAGATCCAAGATTGCCATCGATGAACAACCACCGCGACCAACACTGCTCCATTTCACGAGTCACACTCTGACCCGCACGGGCCGTCACATTCCTTCACAGATCTGCGCCTGCGAGAATATATTTTGACATTTTTCAACCCGCTGATGGGCAATTCACCGCGATTCGGCTCAACAATCTGTTTCAGCAAACTGATGTATAAATCTGCCATGGCAGCGTCTCTTAGTTAAAAAACATCGAAAGACACAAGTGCGTGTCCTATGTATATAGGACGATTCCAGTTGAATCTTGTATCGCCATTAGAAGTTACTATAGGCAGCGAGGCGGAAGTTTCTTGCATATTTTCTGCCTCACCGCGACGTCATTGGTGTTGCGGCGCGGGATCAAAGCGCATCCAGATCAAATCGGAACTTGCTTCGCTGATCCTCTGTATGCCCTTACTAAGTGTTTTATTTTGCAAAAGGGGCTGCTCACACGTTTCGAATCATAATCAGCGTCGTGTTCACTGTACTTTAATGAAAACCACTAGCTATAGATGTATACCAGGTTGATATTCTGATGAATGCGGTGAATTCCATATTGTCGTATATAAATTACAGGTTAAATATTAGTTGTAATAGAAAATATTACTTTCAGATACAAAGGATTATTGGTATAATTATTCACTATACAGAATAAATAGTTCAATTTAATTTAAAATTGTAATTTTATATAGTTTTTGGAATCTTCATGTACCAATAAAATGTTGAAAATCGAAGGTGATTGACTGTATTAAAACAGTCACAAGAAAATATTGCTTTAATAGAATCTTAATTCAGAGTGAACTAAATTAACGTTATTGATTTTGAAATTAAATTATCTTGGCTAACATTTTGTTTTGTTGTTAAATAAACATTTAAAATGTAAAAATTATTAAATTCTTATACATATATTTATTTATTTATTTATTTATTTATTTATATAACTACAAAATTCAAAGTAATTAAAATGAACTAGATAACATTTATTGATCTGATAGTTTGTTTCATTGGAAGTTTTCAGTTTTAAATATACAATCGGTATTTTAAATGTATGTACGTTTGTAGTTCAAACTCAAAATAACTGCTTGAGTAGAAATGAAAATTCTAATTGCAAGAGTGATTTTTAAAATATTACGTTAATGATGCTGAAATATCTTTAATGCTGTAATTGAAAAATATTATCTTTACGGTATGCACTCTGTATTATTGTATGTGAGCAATGTGTGTAATACCGAAATTCGAGTTATTCAATCAATATATTCGAGAAATTTTTGAGCGATGTAATGACGCAGTCATTATGCATAATTAAGGATTAAAGACTTATACAAAACAACGAAGTATACATTGGTGTAAATAAATTCTTTTGATGACCCTAAAAGAATTCTACATTAATTAATTTTACAAGACTAACAAATCCAAGATAATTCAGCATTAATTTAGCTTAATTTTGATCTAAGAACCACAAACCCTATTACACATAATTTCTCTGCATAATTTCAATCAATAATTTTTATTCTAAATATAATCTAAATAGTTTGTCTTATTTCTCATAGTTTTGATTCCTTTTCTTATTCGATATATCACATTAAAATGAAAAATGACTCAAAAATTTACTAAAATATGTTTTTTAAATTTGAGTTACAAAATTTCTCGCATTTACCATAAGATGAAAGAATTCTTTGTCGCGCGATATGCACGAGAGAGCCAACGGAAAATACGCGCTTATTTTTGCGTCGGCGTCGCTAATAAATTAAGCAAGCGCAGAAACAAAATATCCGCGAATGAACATATTTACAGCGGGTATAATGTGGGGACGTTCGTCGAACGTAAAGCAGTGGGGAGTCCCTGGATGTGAACGCGCGGCATGACGATTTTACGCGCGTGCACCTGACGTCATTGTAAATATCGCGCGCTATACGGCCTTATAAACAATCCCGCGCGCTCTTAATTCCGCCAATACTTTGACGCAATTTTTCGCCGCGGGGCCTCAACGCCTGACCGGGAAGTATTGGCAACGTTCGCATAGTTGCATCAATTAACAGATTTATTGGCAATGATCATTTTTTCTCATCTTTAACCCCGATTAACGATCGGCCGTTACTCGTCTTAAATTATGATTACTGCCTCGTCGTCCAGCCGACGATCTTCGTTATAATCCACGTCAAATATCAAACAGTAAAACGACCATTTGCTCATTCGATTAATCTCACCTGCGTGAAAAATAATTAAGATGAATCACACACAAGCAGCGAAAAGCAATCACGTCGAATGGTCGAATGAAAGGGCGTGAGAGTCTGATGTAAATGGGCTAATAGTTTGGGAAATTGAAACCGATATTGGCGGCCGCTCTCGAACGAAAAATCAGAGCTCGCGCGGAGCGGATTATTTATTGCCACACTACGACCGATACAGTTTAATTTATGTGAATATTTAGAAGATCGAGTCCAGAGTTAAATAAAAGGTGACCTGATATTGAACATCGAGGAAGTTTCTTCTCAGAGAATTATGACGATACCATTCAAGAATGTCACATTTTTTGAAATCATTCTCAAGGCGATCTTTATCTGATCATGCATCCGTCGGAAATATATGGCGTTACATTTACGTGATACACCATTTTTTCAACAAAGTTCACGTTCTTTCAATTAATCACTCGGGATGACGTCATAAGAATTAGTTTGTTTGGAATATCGGCTTTATTATATTCAAAAATCTAGATCCTATAAATCTGCCCGTTGAATGTTGCTTTGATTTTATTAATTTTGGAATGTTCATTTTCATAAGAAACGAAATGTAGAGTATTCTTCCATATATATATATATATATGTAAATGTATGATTTTATTTATTATGTATACACACTATAATACATTCACAGTACTTCTCCATTTTCTAAATAATATAATTGAGGCGTTTTGTCATCTAAATAAACCTCGATCTTCTTTTCATTCAAAGCTAGAAATCATGATAATGATTTATGAGAAATCGGTTTTGCAAATTAAAGGCAATCTTTAGATAAATTATTTATCTTTAATGCTATATTTCCTAATAAAAATGCCTCTACAAATTTGTGCTACTAATTTTAATTACGTAGGTTTTCGAATTATTCATCAAACTAGTTTGCTTCTTCTTCCGATCAAATTATCGCGTTGAGTCTTCAATCCCGAAAGAGTCGTCGCATGGGATTCAACTCACGATGTATTTTTTATCTGTGCTACCTCATCGTCGCGCGATCGAGAAAAAGGCGGAACACGCGGTAAAGAATGCGCACTGCGAATGCGTCGTGGAGAATCGCGGGCACCTTAATGAGTCGCTTGTCTTAGCAGGAATGAGCAATTAAATAACGATTTGTTATAATTGTAACCATGTGCCTGTTCTTTTTCGCTTATGTCTCGTGGACATCTCAGAACTGATAAGAAAAAACTGCCCGCGGGACAGAAACACTCGACACGACTTCACTTGCGCACGAAATTCAGTGAAACGAATCATTTTTTCTCTTTTCAATCACTGCTGTCAATCGGCATCGCAGATGAGGATTGAATAAAATTCTTCGACAATTAAATTAATAGCAATGGGTAGAAATAACAGACATTAACGCAAATGTTCGTCATATATTTCAACTGAAAGTCGCACTTTTACTGTGGTTATTCAATTGATCAATAAATCGGGTTCGTCACAGAATTTGCGCGCGACATCTTGTTCTATATAATCACCGTGAATAATCTTCGAATAAACAGTCGAATATATAGAAACGTCGGAGCATCAGCGTATATCTCACTTTCTCCGAAGACAAATGATTGAAAGAGCAGGTTCGAAAATAATAAATTTTAGTTATAATTCAGAGCTGGAAATAGATTCTTCAGTGCGAAAAGAAGAGACACAAATTTATTACCAATCGTATTCTCCAATTAAGAAGTCGTCTTGCGTAATCGTAACATGGCGATATCTTTCTTTTTTTATTTTTCCAATCCCGTTTTTTTATTTCCTGCTTCTCTTCGTAGGCTTTTGGTCCGATGGATTTATTATGACATCGCGCATTAGAATTCAAAACTTAGAGATACCGAAATCGGAGAAACAGATGAGCCAGTCGACGTAACTGATAAATTTTGGGTCGAAGAATTTTAATTTCCATGCTAAATAGAAGAATCGAAAATGTATCGATGGTAATAACGGATTTATGAAATACGGAGATTTCGTTGACTGCTTACATTCAGATAAGGTCTAATATGCTAGAATTTCTTAAGGATAATCATTTAATAAATAGGTGTTCTTACAAATATTATGAGACATGCCATTTCTTGAGAGAAAATGAGAATTCAGATATTCACATTATTGGCAGACTTCAATGAATTCAGGAGATATATATTATATATCCGAAATCAAATGAATTAAAAAAGGTCTATGACAAATTTGGCTCCATTAAAATTTTGTCATTTGCAACAAATTATCTTTCATCTTTCATGAAATTTATCTTTTCTATATTTTAATAACGAAAACCTGTACCAAAATTTATGATGAGAAAAAAATATTTTCCACTCCAATATAATTTTGACTTACGAATACCATTTTTGAACAAAAATAACTGAAACTGTTATTGATGTTCAGGATTTGGTTTCGTTTTTAATAACTTAATTTACATTAATTTCATCTAAAATGAGTTAATCAATTTTTGTCATTTAAAATTACTTTGTGAGTTATTTACAATCACATTTAAACTTATATATAACAAAAGAATGAAACTGATTGAAGCTAGAAATGTTAAACAATTTTTATAGAATAATACTAAAAGAAATTTATTTTTATTGTTTTATTTAATATTATTTTAACATCTTAAACGCATTTTAAAAGAACTAATTAGCATTTTTTTGAGTATTCATCAAAATTTTCTAAATGTGAATATTGCTCAAAAAATTTTATATTTTTTTTTTTTTTTTTGACATTTATAATAATAAATAATTGCCGTAGTACTTTGGTAATAATACATCGTACAGTATCTATACATTTCATAATCTATACTATAGTAGAGAAATATTAGTAACGTAGTACTATAAAAATGAAATACAAACGACGAAAACTAAAGTTTGATAACTACAGTTATATATGAGCATCACCCCAAGTTAAATTTGTCTATATCACCATACGTTGTTTACCATAAATTTCTTTGGCAAGATAAACCAAAAAATTCCATGAAAAATAACGAATTATAACTACATTAAAAATTACAGTTATAAATAGCCCCTTTATTATTTTTGCAATTTCACAATTAACTTCTGATATATTTTAACATAAAATATTCAAACTACTTTAAAAAATGAGCTGCTTGAAACTATTAAAATAATGTGAACTTTCCTTCCAACTTTTACAAAAAACATAAGATTGACTTTATCGACATTTTAACAACGTTAAAACAATTGTTGTTTTTTCTAATTCTACTTCGTTAGCTAATACAATGGACAAATTTTATTTTCTTTTCTGTTTTTTTTCTTAACACTCCGTAAAGTTTGAACAACATTCTATTTACACTGTTAAAATACATATATATAGTTTCTAATAAATACATTTATGATGAATACGTAAAATTAAGCACTCATTATTTATACTCCAGTCAAAAATTTTATTCTACGTAAATCTCTCTATCTCCATTATTTGAGAATAGGGTAATGATTGGTGCATTATATAAAGTAGCAGCTTCAGTCAATTTTTCTTAATAAATTATTTAACGAATAGAAATAAGTCTTTATAAATGCATCGATATTCATAATTTGAACTTTCTTCAAACAGAGATTTAATTATATTCAAGTTGCGTGAAAAAAGTCATGTCTATGCTTTAATTTGTGATTGATTTGATAATGACAGATGTATGTATCATATGTTCATCAATTTGAGTTTTATGATAAAATAATTATCATTGATAATTATTAACACTGCTTTAAAATGGCATTTTAACATGTTACAATGATTCGCAACTAAATACGTCAGCATTTAGGTTGAATGCTGAAAGATAGAAGGGGAAGATAACAAGATTACATAACCTTATTTGCTACTCTTTGAAGTTGGTTGAAGAGGGATGTCGAGACTATGTAAGAAAGTTGACGAATCATACGAGTCATTTGTAACACAGCCAAATTTCATCAAATCATGCTCATTTCAATCACACATTGTGAATTATAATAAACTTCCTCACAATTGATCTATGAATTGTTTATGGAACAATGTTGTATTACAGTGAGTTTAACCACAAATCGCAAAAAATTAAAAATTACTTTTTAAATAAAATAAAAATCTCATAGAAAGTTATAAAACCACTACTTAACATATGGAAAAAGATATCACATTGTTCAGCATATAAATATAATTCCTGCTGACAAGAAGAACTTAATCATAATTCTATAAATTTTTTGTTTTCAGTCGTTTTAAAATTTTAAAAAATATTGATAAACAATGCCTAAATATTTAATGAAATTCAACTTCTTCATCAATGTCATATAAAACATTTAAAATACTTACAGAGCATGAGTAATTCAAAGTAATTTTCCCTTTTTTCACATAAAAGGCGTTGCCTCCCAATATAAAGGTTTCTAACTTAAACTCCTCATGTACTTATATATATTTTAGTATCAAAGCTTAAAAATTAAAAGAATCAGTTTCTACAAAGAAATCAAACTGGAACATGAAAGGTATCAGATATATGATGAGAGGTACCGAATCAAAAATTGGAATACATTTTCTTGCTCTCATTTATCAGTTTTATTTTGCTATCATCTCGAGACGGAAAGGAAGGTTTCGCGTGAAAGAGCAAGGGAAAAGAATAATTGAAAAGAAGATAAAGTGAAAAAGGGATGCAGAAAAGAAGAAGATAGAAAAGAGGCAAATGTTCAGATATGCAAGGAGGATATGGGAATATGGGCAGATTCCCATCGGACTCCAATGCGTAGTGTCCCAACTTGGACGCGAGGATAATACCTTTGCCGTCGTGCAGAGCTCCGACTTTTACGGTACATCAATGAAACCGCGCGCGTGCTTTGCATTTACTGCGTGCATAGCGTGTATGCAATGTCAACGTACACGCACTGCGATTGCTCTTGCTTTAACTTTGTGAATATTATATATTAAGAGGACGAATCAAAACTTGCATCAAAATATTGGAGATTCATGAATATCATAATCATAACACTTGTTTAAGAAACATCGAAAAGTTCAAAGATTATATATAAAAATATCTATGGAGTTGAATTTTCACAACAATAAAATTAATTGAGTTATGAACTTAATTTCATTTGAAAGATATAGATATACAACATTTAAAGAATATATTTTATTTAAAAATATTTCCAGAAAATAAAAACTTTTAATCGATTAAAAATTAAATATAAGTTTTTAATGAAAAAATAATCTGCAATGTAAGTCAAATTCCAATGATGATATAGAGATTATATATTTAAATAAATGTTTGAACACATTTGTCAAACGCTTTTAAGTACAGGTGTGTGTGTGTGTGTGAGCGCGCGTGCATACGTATTAATTTATAATGAACGAAAGTTGGTGGATTTTCAGACTAAATTATAATCAGTACTAAGTGTTAATATTATAAATAGCATTAATTAAACAAATATTTTAGTGTTTTTCTTTGAAAAATTACATATAAAAAATCTTTCGGAATGAAATAATTAAAATATATTTTATATTCAAAATTCGTTATGAATAATGTGATAAATTTTTTTATTTAGGATTAGGAAACTAATTTAAAGTAAAATTTTAAGAAATTATACATAAATTTTGTTCACAAACAGAATCGAATGTTTGCGAAATGATGTCGAGATGTCATTTCGCTACTTTACGTCCCACACAAATATACATTTTTTATAATCCTTTCGCCCTTTTTCTACTATAATTGACGTATTAATAAGAACTCCAAAATATTATGATCAGTCTTCCTGCACGTTAATTACTGTTACTTACCAAGCCACATAAAGAATACAGATTATTTAAAAAATAGTCATTTTTCAAGACTTTCTACCAACACAACTTAGTACCGGAGAAAAGTGGCTCGATAAATTATTAAATAAAAAATTCTTGGGTCGCAGGAAGACAGCTTAATTTTACAGCGCATCCTCGAGGCATTCGAGAAATCCGAAGCTGATCCTTGATATTGATCGTCGCAGGAATTTTCGCCGCGTTATACTTAAATTGATTTTTCTCGCTGATAATAATCTGGCAATATACGACGGTGACACTTTGTTTCGCCTTTCATTTTTTATTCGTCGATTTTGTTTCTCTCTCAATACGATATCTAGTTCGACACTACTACATTCTTGTCATTCAGGATGTGGAACTATTATAATTCTTCACGAATTTAAAAAGGCTAGTAACAATTATTCAAAGCCAACGCTGAGACCCTCGTTTGAATGTAAATGTATGCCTGTTTGTCGAATTTATCGAAGCCTATTAAATATCCGAAAGTGGCATGCGACGAAGATGTCTCAAGAGAGATAATTAGGTATGGGATTATTTAAGCATCTTGTGACCGCAGGCACCAAAAACCAGATGAGCCCTGGATCTGGATACTTCGAAGGTCAGCGTGTGCGTATATGTGTGAGCAAAAATATGTCTGGCACATACATTTAGAAAGTTGATTTTCATTTCTCAACTATTTTTTACGCGAAAAAGAGTCCTGCTTGAACGATATCATTTTCAACTAAGTGGTCACATATTTTACACCATGATAATGCGGTCACGAAATTTGAGATGCGAAAGTAAAATATCTTCATTGAAGAATATTTTGACTTTTTACATGCAATAATTAAAATCATTAATATATTCCATTAAATCACACGATATTTTTCACGATCAATTATGTACATCGAATGAAACTAAAATATCGTTAACGTCAAAAAAATGATTCCTGTCTTTTGTCGTAAGTGGGTAATTTTGGAAAAGTAATCAATTGATAAACATCTACACAAGAATTCATTAATTTATCCAAATATCTTCTACAAATTAATATATTACATAAATTAACATATTTCTCTCCGTTTGTCGTCAAATCCATTAACACCAGCAGCCCCAACACTTACTGAGATATGCATTGAAAAACTATGTTTTATAAATAAGACTTTTGTAGTCTCTTAAGTGACTGTTCAGGATCGATGATATTACCCATTAGAACGTTATTAGCAGAAGCATAGGTGCATCTGAACAATTGTTGATAATACTGCAGATGAAAATAAAACATCATTTTTACTTCAACATTTGCACCGTCAGCTTCTAAGAATGTAAACAAATCTCTCTGCGTAAAAAACTCATAATTGAAGATCATGTGATTACGTCACGCAAATCTTAGCGAAAAAAGAGCATCGAAATTCTTCGCTTTGTTCATCATATGATTGATCGTTCTTCAAACAATGACATAATTGTATCATCACCGATCCCTTAAGCAGATTAGTAGCTTTGATAAGGTGCGATCGCGATACGTCAACATTACAACGCTATGATCACGACGCGATCGAGTACCGGTGTAATCTTTATCTTTATCTCCGTGATATTTGTGATCTGGAGCGATGGAGGCAACAAAAATAGATGCAATCAGCCGGTCATCAAAGACACACAAAACGGTTACTCGAATGTGTTTAGCGTTAAGGATGCGCTCGTACATCACTTAGCGGGTAGCGATGCATGAACCGGCTGTTATCCGCGTAATGAGCGGCAGTCTCGCGAGAAAGGCTGACCAAGGTGGAAAAAGCGGCGATCGCGTCGTGCGAAAACAAGTGCCGATCGCTCCAATTACCCGCAACCGATCTCCATCCTTATCGCGCTGTCTTTATTTTCCGTGTCGTCCTGTTATTGCCGCTTGCTCGTTTGCATGAAAAATAAAAGACTCGCTAGAACGAACTGACAACCGCTGCACGATCGTCTTTAACGATCCGCGCTTCCATGACGACACATCGAAAATTAGATTAACCGATATGTGCATGTACTTTTAATTAGTTCCGCCGGGTCTACTCATTACGTCGTCATTAAACGTTTTTTCCATTTATCAAAGTGTTCGAGTGATAAATTTATAATTTTATCGCTAAAAGTGCAGATCCGATTTCGATTGATCGGTTGGCAAAAGGAACGCGGATGCAGTTTTTAAATGTGGAGACAAAAACTGTTTTCGAGTCCAATATCATTAATGCGCAATGTTTTTTTTACATAATTATTAACATAACTGCGAACGAATGTGACTAAAAAGAACAGATAATCGAATGCCCGAAAACGTTATTTAGCTCGTGGCATACCAGTAGTGTAAAAAAAGCGCTGATACGAAGGTCAAGTGTGTCGTCGATTATTCCCGTAAAATCATATTTACGAGCGGTGCATAAGAACGCCTGACAGCTAATCTATGTTTGCAAATCTGTTCGCTCGATGACTGCATAGATTTTGCTTATGAAAATTTAATTTTAATAAATAAAGGGACATATTATATATTTTGTTAATATATAATATGTCATATTATATATATATTTTTTGTTTATTTTTCAAAGTAATGATATAATTATTTTCCTTAATTATAAATTGATTCATTGGTAAATCAGCTTAGTATTAAGATTTTTAAATTTTTTTTTCAGGAATTAATCTTTCATCAGGTTAAGTAATTTTAATGTTAAGAATTAGTACTCATTTCGATCTTAATTAAGAGAGAATCAAAATTGTTATGGTTGATTCAGTAACGAATTATTCAATCATTCATTTGATGAGTGTTTGCATTTTCAATTTTTTTTATTAAATTAATAAAAGAATTTATTATGACAAAAATATTGAAAAAAAAATTGTTTACAGAAACTCAGATATTTTTACCCACTAGATTCCAAAAGAAAATTTTTCATATAATAGGTAAGTATATGATGTTCTATAAAAATTAAGAATGATGCAAAGACAAATAATATGGTTCTTAATTTCTAGGAATTTACTCACTAGAATTGCAACAACTGTGTATTCATATAACTTTAAAGGAATATAACGTCATTTAGTGTCAACATTATGGTTTAAAATATGCACGTTAATCAATCGCATTTGCTAACAGTAATATTTTCGCAATTAACACCCGTTTATTATTGATAACTATGTTCTTATAACGAATTATTTATAGTCATATTTCATATTTCTGTTTTTTTTTTTTTGAACGACAACAGAGCTAAACCTCTTAGTTCAGTATTACTTATAATTTTTCAATATTTCTAATTTTTGTTAATAAATGTAATTATCTGGATTCATCGATTCTTAAACCATATCCTACTTTATATTCTCATCTACGTATGCAAATGATGTAACTGAAATAAAGATTAAAATAAAGAATATGGAAGTATTCACCTTTCGGCATCGACTTTAAGTTGTGGTTCTTAATATATTAAAACATATAACAAGGAGATGTTAAGGCATAATTCTTTGCGATAACTAAGATTTTAATGGTGAATTAATAATGTTCACATAATGCCATGCAAACAAAATGCATATCCCGAAGTTTCGTAGAAACAGTTACATATCATAAGAACTCGTTGACGTATTGCAGCAAAGAACTACGAATCAACTGAAAAATGTCTCGTTGTTGGAATAATTGGGCGAACGTACGCTCGCTTGACGTCTCATTTAGCAACACCTTAATCGCAGATTTACGAACGCAGACGAGAAAGATGGGGCGATCTCACGCGAATGCGCGAGAGAGACGATCGTGGCGCGGATATTAAACGAGACGAGGATAAGATGAGGCGAGAAGAAGGAAGGCACGATGGAACAAATGCTCATCGGTCGCAGCAAAGATGTTGCCGAGATAAGACGTGAAAAAGGTCGACCGAAGGGCCGCTCGCAATGCATAACTTAGAGCTCGAATATAATCTCGACTTTGTTTCTCGTGCCTGCTTGTTTCCTGCGATTAATTCTGCGTCTGTTCGTCTCTCGCGGCCTCGGCGACAAATCAAACAAATAAATAGAGTGCCCTTTCGAATTACAGCCCCATCCGGCTGAAAATATATAGGGCACCGAGGCCACAGATGGATCGCCAGGATTCTTCGGAGCTAATCTCCAAATAATACTTTTTATCAAAAACAAAAGTAACTTGATAAATAAAGGATTAGGTATTTACAGCGTCCAAAAATTGTTCATTTCAGGAAGCAATTTATTTCGCGGAATTAAAGAATCAGGAATTTTGGATTCAAATTGGAAAGAAAGAACGGAATGAATTTCACGCTGACACGAAGCGAGCAATCATAAATCGTTCTTTGATTTCAGGTGTTTTGAATATTTTTCGTATCAATAATCTGATTATGGTTTTCGTTTAACTCTGAATGTGATTAAGGAAAGTTCATATTCATAATTATGAGGATCAGAACTGCATATCGCTGTGTCATGAATATTTAAGTTATGAGACAATTTAGACGAAATTGTTACGGACATGTCCGATTGTGAGGCGCTGTGAATTATGGGACACGTCGTAGACCGCTGAGCTGTGCGGACGAACGGGCTCGTGAATTATGTTGTTTTGCGCATTTAAAGAAAAGATATGAATAATATTACGATTAGGACGATTAAGGGTCGTTTATGAAATGCGATGCCGTGTGTATGGCGATGTGCGAGTCAGTTGAGCACTTAGAAATCTTCGGAAGTAAATCCAACCTCGAGAGCACACTAAATAACGTCGACCCCCAAGTGAGAGATGATTCGTGACACGAAGTTTTCAAAATTCTCAGGAATTTACGGAGCCTTCCCTTCGGGAGTCGACGACCTCCGGCGACTATTTTGCGTAACTTCTTTTCTATTTCGATATAACTTGTGCTGGCTCGCAACGTGTTCATAAAACAGCGGTATCATTTTTATATCATTTCGGATCAGTTTATCTGCGATTTAAAACCAGACATTTTATGGAAGAACTTATATCGTGTCCACGCCGTTTGCGGTAATAATCATTTGCTGGCTTAGCAATGGCCCCTTACAACTGACTAACGTGTTGTTAAAGCACGTCCTACTTTCGTCAAATCTAAACTGCTATTTACATAAACACGACGAATTTGCAAAAGTACCGAAACCACTCTGTCACTTGCTTAACCACTGAGATCTGAATGTCATTAGATAAAAGGATGTACACTCCGACGAATGATTAACTGGTTTGATAGATCATTTGGGATGAGATGGATTTATTTAGAATGTAAATTCATGGAACTGAACGATAATCTCTTTGAAAGATAGTAAAAAGATTTTGATGACTGCCAAGTAGTGACCTAACAATTTTTTCATGATAATAAACAAATAATAATGACAAATATAATGAATAATAAACATTCAACAAAATGTTTATTATTCTTAAATAAAAAAAAATTTTAATTTTAAATAATCATTTATTGTAGCAAAAATTATAGCTTCGACTTATGAATGATTCAAATCTTTCGCTTTTATTAATGTTAAGCAATTAAATAATTAAGTTGAACTTGTGAAAAAAGACAAGTTGAAAAAGAGGGCAACAAATGTACGGAATTAATTTTTAGCAGTTGCTAATAAAGATTATGATTAACTATAATTAATGACATAAAAACAGCGGAGTTCTTATTGAAAAAATCATCTTCAAGATACTACTGATTGTATACCAGCGTTTTTGTCCGAAACATCAGTTAACGATTTTATTACATCCCCCGAAAAGAAATTTCATTCATTCAGTCTGGTCAAATTAATTTCGCAGCAGTAACTGTTTTCAAAAGCCAAATCATTTGATCTACCACGGTCAAGTTTACGAAATATGGTAATGAAAAAACACCTTTTCCTGTACCCTGTTCGGGACCATGCTTCATTAAATTTCACTCAAACTATATCGCTAGAGAAAAGAACAACGTGTTAAGTTGTCGTAGCGAAATTGCGGAAATCGGTGAACCTGTCGGTAACGATAAACGCGAACGAAATTCAGAAGATCGATAGGGTCAGTAACCCGAGATCGATAGGTGGCTCGATGTGTGTCCTGATTGGGCAATCTGTCGTCGTATCGTCGTCCTTCGAGCACGGTGTTCATGTATATGAGATATAACGGCCTGAAACAACGTGCGAACAGGTCGCGCCGGCGTCAGGAAGATTACAAATGTGGCGTTGACCTCGGCTGTTCCAGGGTCACGTGAGCGCTCCAAATTATATGGGGCGAGTCCACTACGCTATAGCCACGGGCGTACTGACGACGTGATCGCCCGCGCGATCCTAAACCTAGCAAGCTCCGCTTCTTAATCCAACGATGCCATTATTTATTGCAGTACTACTCGGTAAATCGTGGAAAAACCAAACGACCACTTTCTCTAGTAATTCGTTTCCCTAGTGTGAGAGACTCAACTCCAAATATAAACAATAGTTTTCTCCAACTGTTCGTGTCACGAAGCTCATCTTCCTCCATATGTTTTACGGTACCAGTCATTATCTAATTAAAGCCAAATATAACCACAATGCACAATTTTATTTTACAAATTTATTTCGATGTATTAAACATCACATGATAATACACAAATATTAATGCAGACAAATATAGAAAATTAAATATGAATTAGCCGTGTGTGCTCATTGCATGCATCTTATTGTAAGTCTATACAATATATGAAAATGATATACACATACGCCATGAAATATGCGTAAAATACATATAATCACCACGTCCATTTTGAACGTACAATTTTGGCATTTACAGGTGAAACGCGAGTTCCAAATAAAACTCGTCTACTGAGAAATAAGTAAATTAAGGAGTGCAAAGTATTTTGCATGG
>JABFQD010002091.1:0-16154 GCA_022817045.1 Psix sp. ZL-2020 | reverse complement strand
AGTGAATAAAAATTTTGATGTTATGCTATTTAGTTTCTTTTTATAAATGATTTTTTTCATCTTCGTATTAGTGACTTTAGGCCGAATGGATTACTAGGGATTTCAAGCGTTCCGCAAATCAAGGGCTCCCCAGTTTTTATGGATCGTTTTTTTATGGACGTTATTACCTACATTTAACGATAACGTTAAACGTTATAAGATATCTTTGAATTCTACATTATCGACTCACTCAATGAGTGCACTAATTTTTCGTCTCAGTCGATATGAACATGTTAAAACTATCCAGTGACAGTTTCTTATCTAAGACTACTTCAGTTTTCATGATTCTCGCACGTCCCCGACCAAACAGATAGTTCCAGCGGAAATCTGTTCAAATAATATTTGGTACTTGAGTCCTATGAAAAATGATTAGTACAAACAGTTTAAAAATTCAAAAACGTGTATTACCTATAATTAGTACTAGGAAATGTTTCTAACAATAACTAAAATCAGTAAAAAACATGTCTCAAAACAGTTATTATATAGCAAGTGGTTTTAAAGAAGATTGTTTACGATTATTATCAATTTTCAAAAAAGAAAATGACATAAGATTTGAAACCTTTTGCAAATGTTGGCAACAAATGAAATTTTCTCTAATATTTTTGTAAGTATTAGAGAATGTTTTCGATTATATTTAAATTCCAAATATGCTTAATTAACAAGTTTTATTTCAGTTATATACAAAATCTCTTTTAGGTTAGATTTATTTAAAGTTCGTCATTCAAAATAAATAAATAATAAAATTATATGAATTGAAGTTAATATTTTTGAATTAAATAAATTACATCTATTTTAGTAAAAACTATAACTGATCAATTCTTAAAAAGCAATATGTTTTATATAATAAACATCAATTGAACTTTCGAATTTCATGTGAGATAATACAATTATCACGTAACAAAATATATTATAATTTATTCTATGAAATAAACAAAATGCATATTTTCAGATGTCGAGAAAGTTTCGCAGATCTTTTAGAATTTTGTGAAGAATCACTACATATTGCAAAACAATTTTTTCTCAAACCTTATACTTTCAAAGAACGAATCGGAGGGTTATACCTGCTTTATGGATTATATTCCAAAATGCCTGTGGAAAATTTGGTTAAGATAAGAATAACAATGCATGATTTTGAACAAATAACACAGTTGCACAGTGAAATTAAAGAAGGAGAACACTTTGATGCAAATTACATTTTATCTAAAATGTTTATAGATAATGCATTTGTGTTTTGTATTTTTAGCAAAGAAGTATGTTTTACTTCAACTAAGATTGTTCATAAAATATAATCATATTTATTTGATCAATTTAATAATATAATATTTGAAATGATGTACTTTTTAGATGGGTTTACAAAAGCAACATAAACCTAATAGACGTCATGAGGTGGACAATCACTTATCCATCATTCCAAGCATTCACCATTTGAACAAGCCTAATGAATTAATGCATAAATTAAATCAGCTTAGCGAAGTTTATATCAAAGAAAAAGCCAAGTTTTCTGAAACTCTCGGAACAAAAAGTATTCAGTTGTATGACCATGAAAAAATTAGTAGTATAATGTCAGAATTTCAACAATTAGACAAATTTCGTGAGAAATCCATTAGTATAGATAGTGCAAATTTGAAGAAAAAAACTTAAGAAAATATTTCAATTTATTGTTTGAACAAGTTAAAATATATAGAGTAATAAATTAAAATTTGTTTCAGTAATAAAAAGGGCTCCAAGGTAAGACCAGTTCTAGGCCATGGTTTTGATACAGATTCGTCCGAAGAAGATGAAAATGAAGATGAAGATGATCAAAGTTTGAATAACTTATTCAAAACTGAATACAAATTAATAGAATTTAATGATTCCGATGATGACGAAGAACAAGATAATTCCAGTACAAATGAAAACAAACACAATTGTGCTAATAAATAGCCAACAATGTTTTGAATCAAAATAAAACTAACGTTTTGTTATCATAATGAGCCAACATAGATATAGCATTGTAATGGTTAAAATGTAGATTTCAAATTCAGTTTTAGCTTCAATAAAATATTTATTAATTTTCCAATATCTTTTATAACACGCGATTGTTTTATAAAATACATAAACTGAAATAACATTTTGATAGCATCAGTTCTACGTTGTTCATGTCTCTATCATTCATTTGCTTCAATTGTTCGCTTTATTTTTTTCTCTTGTAAACATTTGTTTCGAATATTCAATTGCGAAAATAATAATAATCTTGGCACAGTATGTTATAAAAAATTAATAAACTTTTAACTGATTGTTATCGTCAAAGCCTGCGCTGTGTCCAGCATTTCTAACTATAAAACTGGTGCCATCATAATGCATACGTCTTTCTCCACGGCGTACAAAAAGGTGCGAAGTTTGTCCCAAAGATGCGGTGCAATGCAAAAATGGAGTTGTTAAAGATGCAGTTCCGTTACTTGGAGATGTGCGCAACTGATATTTATTACTGTTCCTTGCAATCCTATGAATGAAAACAATCAAACAATAGAGACAAAAGGCGCAAATAGTGTTCAACAAATATTCTATTCGACAACCTAACAAGACCATCTTGCGTTTGAGATATTCGGACGTTATTTATAATCCAGTTTTCAACATTTTCATCTGTGAGCCAGTATTGTGCGGATGCCAAAATGGATTCTGCTTCTTGCACATAGCTCAAGCCATATCTTGACTCGTTATAAAACACATTCATGGAGACGTCCTGAAATAATACGAAATGTTAAATAATCGTCCATAAAACGTAAAAAATAAAAACAAGTGTAAATTGAAAGAACTGACTTGGCTCATATCGTAAAAAGAATCAGTGGTAGTCCTGGTGCCTGCCGCGTCAACTAAATAAACAAGTGCACATTGTTCGGATGTGAAACTGACCCCTTTATACCACATTTTGGCGTGTCTAAAAAAGAAAAAAAAAACAGATATTTAGTCTACGTAATTTTGTAGAATTCCATTTGACTGAACTGATAGATAGAAACCAACTTATTATTGCCGTGTGAATCGTGAGCCAAAATTTCAACGCGAGATCCATATTGATATATTCTGCCGTTTGGATGTAGAAGAGCCGCAGCTGATCCAGAGCCATTGAGTGACAATACTATGTTGTTCTAGAAAGCGATCAAATGATGAGTGCATCTAACAAAATCGTTTGACCCAATAATCAAACCTTATAGGAAAGAAACCTTAAAATTGATAACTCTGACGGCTCTGTCAATGGTCATGTCAACTCGAATCCTGTCGTGGAGTCTTAAAGATATAGTGCCATGGTGGGTAGCGACCGCTCCAACCACACTGCTGTCAGTTTCGTGTTCTCGCCAATTTTCGTTCGCATAAACACCAAAATCTTCGTTACTGTAATAAGCTAAATTTATGGGTTTCGGGGTTCTAGGTGCCCGCCAAACAGTTGGCAGGCAATAATTCGCTGAATTAGCTATTCCGTTCCACTGCTCAGTTGGAGGTGGCTCATAATATTTGGCTAATTCTTTATACCGCTGCTAAAATTTCAGTTCAAATATTTGTTATTTTTGTCAAAAATAATACTTGAACAAAAATGTTTGTTCAAAGCATGAAAACATTGATTGATATTTATTTTCTTTCACCTCCTCTCCTACGTTGTGATAACTATGAGTCGTATATAATGATCTCGGCCGAATCGGAGGTTGATTATTCATTAAACAAATTGGATTAGGAGCTGCTGCCAATGTTACAGCTCTCGGTGACACTTTTTGTAGTTCTTTCCGTCCCTCGGTTGAGTTAGTCGCTCGACGATGATTTTTCCTTGACTTCAAACATTTGCTCTTATAATTTTATCCTATTTATTTTACCCGTTCAAATTATTATCACTCATACCTTGTTACTATTTACGGTACGATTCTTTTTGCGCCGAGTTTTGCGAGCTTTTGCGCCAGATTTTTGGTCCCTTTCGTTAGCTCGATTCATGCTCGTGGCATCAGCTTTATCGTCCGGTTCGCCAATGCTTGTTACTTTTTCACGCGCGCTAACTTTCGTTTCAATCTAACAACTCATCCAATTCCCAAATTTAAGCGCAGATTTAATAACTTCACTTGCAATGAAACTTTCGAAAGTAACTTTGCAAGTTGCCATGACGATATATACAACCAACCAAACGACAGTTGATAAATAAAAACATTTGAACTTCGAATTCAAAATTCAAATTTGAAATAACATCAAAGTTCAAAATGTTATAAATACAGCAGCTTTTTAACGATTAATCATTTCAGAGAGTCGCCATTAATTGTTTTACGATATCAACGCTTTGAGTAATATCAAAACTTTCAAACGTCCCATTTCATTTTTCCTGCAATGAAATGAATCCAAAAAACATTGATTAAGTGAATTTGTTTTATTCATTCAACTATTCTATTTGAAACGCGATGATTATTTATAACACGTTTCGTACTAGTTTTAAACTACAGCGAAATATATTGTACATAATATCGCAGCATATGTTTATTTATATTTGAAATCTTGTTGTGATAGTGCAACAGCAACCTCTAGAAATGAAATATTCGAGTGAAAGCTGATATTTAGTCTATGGAATAATTTAATATTGCTGATAACATTGTAAAGTTATCAAAAGAATATTGCATTCTTCGCTTTTGCTATAAATTATTTATTGCCTTTTAATCGAACACTCAATTTGTTGATTCCTTGTAACTTGAAGAATGAATTATTTATATTATAATAAAAATGAAGATTCTTTTGCAAATAGATGTACACCGATGTAAAATATTATTTGCTCGTAACGTTTTAAGCTTGGTGGGGAAAAGCGTTTATGAATGCCTGTCGTTCTTAAATCTCATTCAGTGCTTTAGTGTCGATCAACTTATATCATAATTTTCAACGAATCTTTTTTTATGTTTTAATTGACTCATGTGACCAAACATGACGCTTTTCAAATTGCTCGCCATTACTCTTACCTCGATAACTGGCATTTTTGGTAAAATAACGTGTTTATTATTATTCCTATCATAGATTTGACAAAACGATTAAAAAAAGATATGTCAATATTTCTATAACGAGTACATTTATATGATCAAATTAGATTGCGACCTTTAGCATAATATGGCATATTTGTTATTTATTTTGCCAATAGAATGGCTGCAGAACTGTTTTTAAAAAACATAACTTTCTTATCGCAATCGTATCGCTTAAACTTGTACAAATGATAATTAATTTGCATATTTGAAACATGACATAACAATTTATGGACGATGTGATCAAAGTGTTTGAATTCACCTTTCAAAAAATCAAGTAATAATGATTAGTTACTTGAGGATTATTTAGTTGAATGTAAACAAATTGATTTCTATTGTTCGAAATAAGGATAGCTTATTAGACTTAAGTTTTATTATCGTAAAGATAATTATACAAAGTTGATTAAGATTAAGACTACTCATCAAATATGAACTATTTTCATATTTCACAGCTGTGACAAAGTCACAGTTATCGTCGCTTCGGTTATGATTATGTATTATTTTTGTAGCTTTGGGCATCGAAAGATTCATTTCATCAGATAAAGACAGTATTCCGATCATCCATGATAATGCATTGGCTCAAGACCAGTCTAAGACCTTGCGACTTGTAACACTAGTAAGATCTTTAGTTACACATATGTTTGAATATACAATACATCAAATCAGAAATGATGCACATTTGTGCAATCTATCAATCAGCCGGCGACAAATTTTGGCGAACTTTTTGTTAATAATAACTCGCTCTGAAGATTATTTCAGCCTGTGAACAAAAATGTCATTTATAACATAAAGTAAAAAGGGTTTTCACCTATTTGATTGACTTTAAAATGAATATTCTTGTAACATACAGGTGCTTCGTCATGGAAACAGAAATCCACAGGACACATATCCTACTGATCCTTACATTAATGATCCTATGGAACCGTATGGTTGGGGTCAGTTAACAACGGTAACAGAAGTCAAACTCAAAGTAGCTAAAACCAAAAGAAACATAACTTAAGAACTTGATTTGCAGAAAGGTAGAATAAATCAGTACAATCAAGGTATTTACTTACGAGAAAGATATAATGAGTTTTTGGGTAGCAAATATAGTCCTGACAAATTTTGGCTGCAAAGCACTGAACCTGATAGAGCCAAAATGTCAGCCTTGTTGGAAGCGTCTAGTTTGTGGAAACCAAACGAGGAGCAAAAATTCCTAGCTGATTTACCCTGGCAACCAGTCACTTTACATTATCAGAAACGAAAAGATGATAACGTAAATGTTATAATTCATACTATTATTAATCATCCAGTTTATTTTCGTATGTCTAGTACGTAATAATACTTTTATTTGGCAGCTCCTTCTCATATGGGCAACGTGTCCGGAATATGAACGAGCTAAAAAAATGCTTACTGACTCAGCAGAAATGAAACAAATAAATGAACAAAACAAACAGCTCTATAAACAATTGTCAAATTATACAGGACGCACTATCCATAATGCAGATGATGTTTTTGATCTCTATGGGACTCTTTATGCGGAGGTATTTTCATTTCAAGTTTCGTTTTTGTTTTTACACTGTAACTTCAAAATGACTCAATTTGCTTAAGAAATAATGCATTTCCATTTAGTCATTTGGATCTGTCAAATTGCAAATGACGTCTTTTCAAGTAACGTATTTTGATGGAATCAATTTTATTGAAAGAGTAAATCGAATAGCTCTCAAGGCTTTGATATAATTGCCAAGTTCGGTAATTGATTTATCAATTATCTAAAGCAATTATTAACCAGACTCTTACTCAATAACAAAGATAATTATTGATTAGTCACGTTCAAAGTGTTTTTCAAAATCATATGCTCACTGATTTTTGCAATCAAAATTTACATTTAATCAACAATCATTTCAATTACATTAGAAACAGGAAATATGAACCTGACGTTTATACTAAATACAATTATTCTGAGCTAGCTAATTGTACGATCCTTAATAATTTGATTTTGGAATTCAATTGTCGTTTGAATAATTTGCAATTTTTAATAGCTGTTTGAAAATATTCTTTGAGACCCTCCTATACAACAATTGTGTTAGTTTAAAGTTGTGAACATTCAGAGAAATAACTTTAAAAGAATGTATAAATGAGGCAACAGGTTTTTGCATTTAAACATTTCTGTTGCTGTTTTTTAATTACAACAATTAATCGTCTATGAAAGAATGAAAATAATTCATAAATAATTTGATTTAACGTGTTGCAATTAGAGAGACATTGGGTTGAAATTGCCAGATTGGACCAATAAATATTTCCCAGATAAGTTGATACCGTTGAGTCAACTGAGTCTTGAATTGAATGCCTATAATGATGAGTTAAAAAAAATGGTCTCTGCTCCTTTGATCACAGAAATAGTAAACAATATGAATAAAAAATCTAAAGGAATGCTGCAACCTGCAAACAGGAAAATGTTCATGTACGTTGGTCATGATTCAACTGTAGTTAATTTGTTGATTGGACTTGGCGTATGGAACAAACAAATACCCGATTACAATATCATGACAATGATCGAGTTACACCAAACTGATTCAGGATGGAATGTCAAAGTAATGCATACATTTCTTTTATCATTGCTTAAGTTATTATGTAATCATGATTATGTAAGTGTAAATTATTGCATAAAGTACATTAATAAATAATTCTTTGCAGATGTATTTAAAGAACTCGACAACTTCAGCGCCAGTGCCACTGAAAATGCCTGGATGCGACTTTCAGTGTCCTCTTGAAAAGTTTAATGAACTTCTCAAACCTATGATTATAACACAAGAAAAGTGGAAAAAACTATGCGTTTTAAAAGATTTAAGCTTTGTTCAAGGAGATGAACCGGCCCCTTAATTTTTGATTACTTTTTTCAATTTAGGTTTTGTATTCAAAACTGTGTTTATTTATTCAGTCTATAAAATACTTGCAATGATTATTTTATTTGAAAACAGATGATTTATTGAATTATTTTTTAATGCTTCGAACATATATTTTAAAAATGTTTAATTTGAAAGGTTGATAAGTATGATGAAAATGATTAATAAAGAATTCTTAGAATATCATGTTAATAATTGCTGATTCAAATATATTTGCGGTTCAAAATTAGAATCATTTATGGTCATAGAAATATTTATTCGCGAATTGCATATGTGATGCGTTTTTGTAGGATAAACATGTATCGTTCATAATGCTGCTAGTCGAGAAAAAACATTGCAATGTGTTACAATCACTTAAAAAAGTTATCTGTGATGTATATTTTTAATATAAGTACTGTCGTATTATTCATAATAAAGTAAGATCCATATAATGTTATCTATTTTTATTATGTAATGTCATTTTGAAGACTGGCATAACATATGTATCGTATTAATTACTATTTAAGATTACAGAATAAAAACTTGAACGAGAAGAAAGTCATTTGGTATGATATTAATTGTCAATACAATGAAGATAAAATATGAAGGCAGAAATCATTTTTGTACCAATTGACTATTGTGTAAATCTTATTTATCCTCTTATGCAAAAATCTTTTCTTCGCGTCTTTTCTTCGTAACAACAGTTCCTGGCTTATGCTGGGCATCTGGATGATTCAATAGCTCTGGAGGACAAGTTGAAATCGGACTTGCAAGAATAGTTTGTTTCAAGTCATAGAATAAGTGACTATCATCTTTTGTACAGAAAGATATAGCAAGACCAGCTTTGCCTGCACGACCTGTTCTACCAATACGATGCGTGTAATCTGCAAATTAAGCACGGGTAATTATTTGTACATTTGTTTACAAAATGAATTAAACTATTTGCACAGTTTTGCAATGAATGTTATGTTTTCATCTATATTTAACATTTATAAAGCTATCTATTTATTTAATTAGTAAATTTAGTTAGTATCAATTAATTAATAAAAACTTTGCTTTTGAAAATGTTCAAAAGTTTACAAAATGCAGAATTTATTTTTAGAAAAAAAGTATGATCTTATTTCATATAGATCACAATTATAAAAAATGATTAGAAATATACCTTCAATTGTTTTAGCCATATCATAGTTGATAACCATCGATACATCTTTAATATCAATACCACGACCAGCAACATCTGTTGCTACCAAAATGTCTTTAGTGCCATTTTTCAAAGATGCGAGAGCAAATTCTCGCTGTTCTTGACCTTTACCACCATGTAAAGTACAAGCATTGTACTGAAAAATAGAATAAAAATATTTAATGATGTAAATGAATTTGATTATTCATTTTATATTTAGTTTATAATAGAATATAATACTAACTCCAAGTTTTTCGAGGCCCTTTGCAAGCACGTCTGCACCCTTTTTCTGATTGACAAAAATAATGACTGGAGGTTCAACTCCTCTGCTAAGTATTTCCATAAGTTTTCTTCGTTTATCAGCTTCACCCATAATATGAACAATTTGTTCAGTTCGTTCTGTTGGTTTACCAACACTGCCTATGTAAACTACAGCAGGTCTTCGTAAATATGTTCTAGCTAGACGTTCAACAGCTGGCGGCATCGTAGCCGTAAACATCACAGTCTGTAAGAAATAAGTGTGTATTTTTCATTTTTTCAAAAAAAAAAAAAAAAAAAATTGCGTCAATTATGTCAATAAAATATCTTCGAAAGTAAAATCACTATGTACCTGTCGATACTTTTTTTTCGTGTTATAATTTGCTAACAATTTCTCTTCATTTTCGGCATCTTCATTGTCGGGTTTTAAATTAGTTACTGGCATATATTCAAGAATTTTTTGCACATCTAAAAATCGATTAAATTATTAAAAGGTTCTAAATGACTAAAAAAATCAAACATATATACGTTATTTCAGCAACAAAAAGTATAATGAAAAATGATATATATACCAGGCTCAAATCCCATGTCAATCATTCTGTCAGCTTCATCAAGTACAATGTAGGTACATTGGTTGAGTACTAAATATCGATTTTCTAAAACGTCAATCAATCTTCCAGGGGTCGCTATTACAATCTATTGAAATAAAAAATATTGAGTAAATTTATACTGAAACATTAATTGATTCATTTTGAATTACATAACAATAGACATTGACCTCACAGCCCATTCTTAACCGGAATCCCTGTTCTTCCCTTGAAAGACCACCGACAACAACGACAGTTCTAATACCTAAAGGTTGACCAAATTTATTCGTTTCTTCCTCGATTTGTTGAGCCAATTCGCTAAAATAAAAAATGGTGCAAAATATTGATTAATGTAAATACTTCTTTCTGATTGTAGGTGAAATTGTTATTTGAATATTATACCGAGTAGGAGCTAAAATAATGCTGTAAGGTCCTTGATCTGCTTCTTCCAGCCTTTCAATTTTAGGTAAACTAGTAATCCATAATAATAAGGGAATCAAAAATGCTAATGTTTTACCAGAACCAGTCTCAGCCACACCGATAATATCTCTGTTCTGTAAACCTATCGGAATAGCTTGTCTCTGAATAGGAGTTAAATCTTTGTAACCAACTTTATCAATAATATCGAGAATTTCTTTCGGAAATCCAGATTCTTTCCATGACCGTATTGGATCTGGTATACGACCACCTTTAATTGTAATATTATAATCTTCACGAAATATACGCCAATCTCTTTCCGTCATTTCATTCAATGCCTTTTCAGACCAGTGTCGATCATCCCATTTCTGCTTTTCTTCTTTCCTTTTAACCTTTTTCAATCGCATTCTGAAATATATTAAGCATTTTATTTAGAGTTTGTTGTTTTTCTTTAACAAAATCAAATGGAATCTCAATTTTTTTTACTTTTACGGATAAATATAAATAATAAATACTTTTCTTGTTCCTTCTCAGCTTCAGTTCGTCTTTTTTCTAAAAGTTCGCCGTAAAATTTACTTTGATCTCGTTTCTGTGCTTTTATGTCGATTCCAGCAAGATTTCCTCTGCCGAAAAATTGGACTTGGTGCCGCTCTTTATAAATGCTGTTATAGTCTACAGAAGTGTCTTCTGAAGTATCCCAGTCAAACACAAATTTACGGTCATTTAATCTTCTTACTCTTCTCTTTTTCTTGACTAAACCCAAATAACGTTCTTTTATAGCTTCGACTTCTTTTTCCTTATCTTTATCTTTAACTTCTTCATCTCTTGTTTTTTGTCCATCTCTTCTTCTGTTAACAAAATTAAAAGACCTAACTATTTTATCTATTCTTTTAATTTTATTTGTTATCAAATAATATTTATTTTTAAAACAGTTAATTATCTAAACTATCAAAAAACAATGATCAAAAAAATCATATTTAGTTTTGTCATGATCATTTTATACTAAATTATTCAAACAAATTCAAATTATTAACCTTTCTCTCTCATCCCATTCTTTCTCCTTCGTCGAACTAATTCCTTCATTAAGAAAAGCTTTTCTTTGCGGTTCTTGCATTTTCTTCATTTTCTCTACTTCCTCTTGTCGGCGTTGCAAAGCCAAAGCTGCTCTTTCTTCTCTCGTGAGAAACTTGGGCTTAGCTTTTGCTTCTTCCTCTGCTTTTTTTTTAGCCAAAAGTTCTTCCAAACTCAAAGGCTCTTTTTTTACCTTCATTGAATCTTTTGTTTCTTCATCTTCTTCATTATCCTTTTTTTCTTCATTTTTGACGTCTTTTTTCCTATCTTCATCGCTAGGACTCGTCTTTCTTTTTCGATCATCTTTTAATTTTTTGTCATCTTTTCTTTCTCGTGATTTGTCCCTTTCCTTGTCCCGCGATCTATCCCTATCTCTCTCGCGTGATCTTTCTCTCTCTTTGTCTCGGCTCCGATCATATTCTCTTTCACGATCTTTATCGCGATCTCGTTCACGTGATCTATCCTGTGATCTAGATCTTTTCCTGTCTTTCTTCCGATCTTTCGATCGACTTCGTGTTCTTCTGCGCTCTCGAGTATCTCGTCTATCACGCTCTCTTTCGCGATCACGATCTCGCTCACGATCTCTCGATCTGCTGCGTCTTAAGCTCTTTTTTTCATGCACCATTTTTCAAATCAACTTCCTGTAATCAAAATTCGTAACTAAAGATAATGTTTTCATGATAATAATAAAATAAATATAATAATATACATCTTATATATAATATATATAAAAAATAAAAATAAAATAAATAACTAAAGTATGATTTGAATTATTCTACTAACAACCGAAAATTTACTTTTATCAAATTGATTGCACAAACCAACATACATAAGCATATATATAATTCAAACAAAAAAATCAAAATTCTACAAAATCTAAATTATATCAGTTTAAGAATGAATATGAAAAATATGTATAATTATTGATTCTTTAAAATATAAGATTACAATTAAAGTTCAATTAAAATGCACATGTATAAACATTGATAAAATGTTTATTTTCTACTACTTTAGATGTTTGAAAAAAACTAATGGCTAAAGCGCAGTTGACGGTCAAAACTGAAATGCATTCTTATTTGATTTTGTAATATGTGAGGCAATATTTTGTCTGTCATTGTTGTTAAATTTGTCATTTTTAACTAGCTCTTGTTAGTTTCATTATGTTTTTGGTTATACTTTCGAACGTCAACTGCGGCTTGACTCAAACTAATGACGAGGTTATGTTAAGCAAAATAAAAACGATCGTTTCTATCTACATAATTTAGATTACCTCCTTGTTTGAGAAAATGACAATCAAATAAATGATCTCTAACCCAAGTAAGTACACCGAATGTTGCAAACTAATCTAATCGAGTTAAAAGAAATATCTTGTAGAAATGATTACGATTAGTAAAGAATGTTTTCGTTAGTAAAACATGAAGGCACATTTTCATAAAAGTAGACTGAATTTGAAATCATGATGAAAAGAGAGCAACATTAACATCGATTGCACTGTTCGGCTGATTCCACGGAGCCCTGACTGATTCACGGTTGTCAACAGTGTGTAAAGAATGTTAACCAAGATTTACAAGAGCAACGAGCTTAAATAACAAGGATCTGAATTGTGAGGCGAAAAAAAGAGACACAAACGTGAGAAAGTGTAAGAATGAGCATTGCAGACATAGCTTAAGCTTCGAGCAAGTGAGAAGAAAAGGAAAACGTAAGAAAAGTTTGGAAGACAGACAGATAAGAAAAGCAGCAGGGACGTGCTGCGTAATAGGTTGTTGTTTATGAAGAAGACAACGACGGAGTGTTCGATGGTGATGGAATCGAGATGATTTGCCGAACGAAAAGAAGCTGGTGTGAATTGTGAGGCGAGGTTATGTAAATTGGGCAAACAATGTGGGCATTTAAGGCGCTGAGGTTTGAGAAACTCGAAGCGAGTTCGGCGATAGAGCCGAAGCCACGAAGTGGACACCGGGTAGTGTGCAATGACACATTTATGTACTCATTCGGGGGATTCAACCCGACGATCCCCGAAGACGACCAGCAGATGTTGAACGACGATTACTGGTCTCGGAGCAAGCCTCTCTTCAAAGAAATCTGGCGCTTCAACTTGAACACCCGCGAGTGGCAGCTCTTGGCCAATCAGCACAAGCTGCCGGCCGAGCTGGCCTCGGTAGCTCTCATCCTCCGGGGCAATCTGATGCTCATCCATGGCGGCAGTGGTGTGCCCTTTGGCGAATGTAACAGCAACCAGACGTACGTTTGTAATGTTCTAGACGAGAGCTTTACAGAGTTACAAACTCAAGGTGACAAACCTGAGCCACAGTACGGTCAAGCAGTGCTCAGCTACGATAAGTATTTCTATTCGATTGGAGGCACCAATGGCTACGAATACACATGTGATATACACAGGCTCGACCTCACCAACAATATTTGGGAGGCTGTCTACATATGCAGCGGCAAAGAACCTTGCGAACCATCCGGTCGCTACAGACACGAGGTTGCTTTCGACGGCAGACGCATTTTTGTTCTCGGTGGAGGAACCGCCGAAGACACCTTTACGCTTCAAGTAAAATTCTACTTTGATCATTGTTATATTATAATTACAACTCGTATATGGTATTGCACTTATTTTTTCGACCCAACTTTTCAGCAGAAATTGATTTAATTCATTGTAAACGTTCTTTTATATTTCAGCAAATACCAACGTATGACGTATTTAGTAATAGATGGTCAAACTCTCTGACAATTGGAGATGTAGGTGACATAACATCAGCTCGAAGGTTTCCTCCTCCGAGACGATGTCATGGGATAGTACAATATACTGATGAAACGACACAAACAATAAACGTTGTGATTTCCGGTGGTTATAATGGGAGACGACTGTTGAATGATGTTTGGAAATTAAATTTAAAAACACTTCAGTGGACGTGTTTGCCTCATTGTTTACCCCGTCCAGTTTATTTTCACTCGACGACGATTACACCAGCTGGTTGCATGATCACATTCGGAGGTATCACTAAATACCACTCACCTAACGAACCTGAGAGGGTAATTTGATTTGATGTACTTTATCTTTGTACCATATTGTAATTTCTTTAGATATAATCATTATAATGTTTGAATGTACATGTTGTAGGTTGAAAGAACAAATGCGGTTCATTCAATGTGGTTAATCATACCAAAGTTGACGGAAATTTGTTGGCTTGCTCTAAATCATTATCATCCGAAATTGCAGTTGTTACCAAATGATATTTTGCTGAAAAGTGGAATTCCTTTGAAATTGATTAACCGTTTACGAGGAGTCATCGATCCAAGTTACAATCATTCTGTATATAAATCGAATTTAGCTACATTTATGGAATCATGAGATGTTCCGATGAACATCATTCAAAAACATTTCTATAGAACTCAGTTTTATAGTGATCATGAACGGGCATGCTTTAAACTGTTTCCAATCTGACACTGAAATTTTAAATTCAATGAAATTATAAGAGTATTATTCCTTATGCCAGTCTTTTTATTCATTTGTTTGAGTGATGTTGATTAAGAAAATGCTTAATTATATATACATCTAATTATTTTGCCTATGTTAGAATGTCTTTCATGGACAATGAGTCTAAGCTATCTTTCTATTATTCCAAAATCTGTATTGAATGATAGATTATTTTGATTCTGATTTTGCGGACAATTAAATTGTTAAATTGTGAGAATGAAGCTCCTATCATTTTTTTGAAAATAAATTTTTAAAAATGAGAATATTTTTGTGATTAATAATTTCAAGTATATTGTATCATACAATATGAAATTTTCTTACTGATAAAGACAAAATATTAAAAAGTATCAATCATTTCAAATAGTACTTATAACATTTCAAAAATTCAAACATAATACACACAAATCTATTATCATAATTGTTTAATATTTACTTGAAATATATATAGAATCATTAGTTGTATTGGTTTAAAAGCAGTTGAAAAAACAATTTATGTAAATCAATATAAAACAGATATTTCAAAATTATTACGTTGATACACTTCGTAATGTAACTAGTTGACCTTTACCTTTATCAAAACAAGAATTAAAAATTATTCACAAATTATGTATTTGATAAGAAATCATAGTCAAAATTAACGACACTATAAATTTTTAAATTTGAAAAAAATGTATTGATACAATTTGTAAAAATGGCATAATTCATTTTCTTTTTAATACAGTTCTGTAAAAAAATCAAATGGTTTCATTTTCAGTCAAAAGTTTAAAATGTGCAGCTGTTTTTGAAATGAGGCTAAAAACTTTTGAATATTTTTTTTTTTCAGAATCTATGTAGAATAATCAATTACAATTATTTGTAATGAACTCTTACTAACGTAAAAGTTTTCAACGTTCATTTAAACTATGTATTATCCATTAATATTAATTTTATGTAAAATGGCACTAAATCCTTAAGAGTTGCTTACAAACATAACTGTGACATTCTTCTAAAATAGTATCAAAAACTCGCCAATTTCACAAATATTTTAAATTAAAATTAATTAATTAGTTACTATCTAATTATATTAATTATGTCATTATTAGTTAATTTTATGAAAAAAAGCATTTCTGCTCACTTATTTTATATATATTCTTGCATACAAATATTCGTTCCATTTTGAGTTATTAGTATCTAGTTTTTAAGATGAAGTTTAATCATAATTTAAATTTCTTATTAGCATACTTCAATTGAAATGATATTCAA
>JABFQD010002090.1:0-16154 GCA_022817045.1 Psix sp. ZL-2020 | reverse complement strand
ATATGTTTATACACACACACACACACACACACACACACACACACACACATATATATACACCTTATGTTTCACATGTACATGTTGCGCAAATGATAAATGAATCTGTGATAAATTTCTTCATATAAATATATATGTATATACACACATATATATTTACTGTGTATATGGAACCATTTATGTAATACAAACTAAAGAGGCAATTACATTGTATAACGCAAATATTTTTGTCTGAGCTTCCGTTTATTTGTATCATTTTCGTTAAGATGCAAATAAATGGAAAAAGTCTCATGGTCAAATAAAAAAAAATGAGTTACAAACATGTTTTTATTCGACATAAATTCTTCAAACGGCTCATTTTTTTGTCATCATTACAGCGGGAACTCATTTGGCTTTGTTCCCGCGGTAAATAGATTTTCGTCAGATGAATTACACTTTTTTGGCAGACTTATGGTTTATAGAGGCATCGCGTGATTTCTGTTGGCAGGTTTAGTCATATCGAATTGGTGCGTGCTGGCGACCATAACAATCACGGTGTGGTGTGTTTATGACTCCGCCGGGCGATCATGGGTGAAAATGAAAAAATACCAAAGAAGCATGCGTGAGGCGGAATCACGTAGCAGTAAATTTCACTACAAACGAAGTGGCAGCAGAAATCGTAATTGGAGGCAACGGTTGGTTATTCAAATAAACATTTCCACGTGTAATAAATTTCTCTCTAACCAGAACTCAACATCAAAAACATACATTTCAAAAATATCTTTCCAAACGAACGTTCATTAAATTGAATCAAAGCATTCTTATGAATGAGCTGTGTAAAAGCATAGCCAACATATTAATAAATTTCATTCCCTTTTTGCACGTCGATTTTAAAGCTTGCTCTCGCTTAACGAACGAAGCCGATGAAAAAAAACATTCATGACAAGTCGACAGACTTTACACTTTCGAACATTAATTAACCAGTCGATCATTTCAGCAAAGTGATCCGAGCATATCAGGACAGCTGGGACAACAGATGCCGCATTCTGCTCTGCTGTATGGGCAACTCGGACCGGAATAGGGTGAGAAGTGTACAAATCCCGCAACTAATCATTACGCCACTTTTTTCTTTTATTTGAATTAATGAGTCACTCATTATTATATGATATCAATTTTCCAGCTTTGGACTCGTTACAGCTAAAAATAGATATGGATTGTTATCGGAGCTGGAATCCATTTATTTCATAAGGCCAGCACATTAACTTCACATTGCTGTCACACTGATTTTGTTATGTCACTTTTATTGAAATCTTTTGGTTCAAATAATGTTTCTTCGAACTAATGAGTTTGATTTATTTAATCTAATATTTAAACATAAAAATGTGAAAGAGGAACAGTGTTTAGAGATCGAATCTAAAACCTCATGAATAGAAGCATTGTAAATTGTATTTAATGTTACGCGACTGTCAACACGTCACGTGGACAGTATGTTACACTTGTATTCATGAGAATTAAGTTTGATACTTGAATACATTTTCTTCTCAACCAAATAATTCTTCTTCGATAAAATCTTGTTTAGTTACTTTTATTCTTGTTTATTTTCATTTTGAATAAATAAATCAACTGATATTTTATACATCCTCGTATACAATGTGAATTTAGTGTGGTATTAGAATGGAATCAATAATTACATTCTAAATCTAATAAGAATTCATATTTTTGAAAAAAGTTTAGGACAAAATATCAGATTAAAAATTTCCTTGTCTCAAGTAACGATAAAAAATGGTCCTTTTTTAGTACTAATAATTTTTGCTTATTTGACAGAACTCATTTGCGGAAATTGCTCGACTTCTGAGCGACTTTTTCCGCGACTTGGACGTCGTGCCATCGGACGTGGTTGCCGGTCTAGTGCTTCTGCGCAAGTTTCAAAAAATCGAAAGAGAGCTGATCGTGAAGCAGTGTAAAAACGACACCTTCGAGTTTCTCTCGGGCGTTGCCGTCACCCCCCGCACTAGATTCTTGAATCTCACAGAGGAGGGTGCTGACCTCGAACAATTTCAGCACGCGATCCATTACATGCACTTTGCCCTCGCGGCTTATGGCTGGCCTTTGTTCTTAGTTGGCCGCTACAATGGACTTTGTCAATTGTGTACTAGGTACATCACAATTTTTGAAAATTTCATTCTGCTCTACAAAAAAGAACATGAATTATTTCAACTCTTATTTTCTACAAATTATTACCTCTTCAACAAAGGCAGAAATCTAATTAAAATCGTGAAATGCACTTTCCATTTGTCAAAGTTAATAAATAGTTTTACAACTCATTTTTGAATTGAAACATTTTTAAATTATAAAAGTTCAAGCTGGAGAAACGATTCCGGAAAAATATTCAAATTCACACTCGCCGATATGAATTCCGTTCGTAGCTACAAAATGTGCACAAAGTTAGATTAAATGCAATTGTTCGCATAATTGTAAAATAAAAATTATGAATAATGGATGAGTTTTTGTAATTCAAATAACAGTCACGGTTCGTATTAAACTCCGTATTCATGATCGTGCCTTTGAAGATGCTTTGTTTTTCACGTTTCCTCGTAAACAATAAATAACGATGTTTCATTCGCTAAGATGAAATCAGAGTTGAAACAACGCGTTCTTAATTAATCCAAGTTCAATAATTCAGTTTTACAAGCTACATTAATGTTTGCAGTTTACATTGCGGCTGCTTCTCATGCCAAAACGAAACTGAGACTGTTCTTATTGAGGATAATTGTTGTCATTGCAATTTCGCCGCCTTGAAAAAATCAGTCCCTGTAAGTGATGTTGAAATTATTTACGCAACTTTTCATGTTGATGTCGGCGAAACACCGTTCTTTGTCGCCCTTGATTATACCAAGAAAAAGGTACTTTTCAAACTTTTTACTACACAATTTTTATTTGATTTCAAAATTATATCTAAATTTAATTTTTACTTTTTTCAGGTGGTTATTAGTATCAGAGGTACCTTAAGTATGAAAGACGTGATGACAGATTTGAACGCTGAAGGAGAAGTACTGCCTTTGGTCCCACCGAAAGAAGACTGGCTGGGCCACAAAGGGATGGTTCAGGCTGCCGAATATATTCGTAAAAAACTTTACCATGAGGGCATTATTGCAAAAGCATTTTCTTGGGTACTTATCTAAACCGTAATTTAAAAATAATTGTACAATAAACCCAAGAAAGATTTTTATAACATAACTAAAACGCCATCTAATTTCAAAATGGTGTTATTATATATAAATATATGTCTATGTTTTAGGATCCTGCTCGAGGTACTCAAGACTTTGGACTCACTTTAGTTGGTCATTCTTTGGGAGCTGGTACAGCATCAATTCTAGCAATTTTAATGCGCCAAGATTATCCCGACTTGGTGTGCTTTTCTTACGCGCCACCTGGCGGCTTGCTAAGCATGCCTGCCCAGGAATACAGTCAAGAATTTATTACGTCAGTGGTGCTCGGCAAAGATGTTGTGCCAAGGATCGGTCTGCGCCAGATGGAGAGTTTGCGTGCAGACCTTATTAATGCTATTAAGAGAAGTGTCGATCCAAAGGTGAGTGACTTATCGCTTATAATTGAAGGCAACGTATCGTACCTTGTAAGGTTTCTTTGAGTAGCATTAGAATCTCTAATAGTTTCAACAAAATCGTTATTTTTGAAAAAATCTTTATAATGGTTTATTGAAGTCTTATAATAATGTCCCATCGAAAAGCAAAGGTAATTGATTGTTTAGATGTTTTAATTTCAGTGGAAAACAATATTTTGTTCGCTCATGTGTTGTGGTTGTGTCTCGATGCCTACCTCAGCTGCTAACTTGGAAGCAGAAGGTTCAATTAGCGAATATCAAAAGGACAAAGATCTTGCGCGTTCTCAAACCATGGTTCCTAGTGATTCCAATATAGCTTTAACTCTACACAGACCTCTTTATCCGCCAGGAAAAATCATCCATATTGTTCGACAACACCCAGACAAACTCGAGTAAGTTAACATTCTTTTCATTCGCGTGCACTTTTTTGGTAGTACCTAAGTAACAGTTTATGTACAGGCTTTATAGATTATATATATGTATTATATTTATGAGACATATGGTTTGTATATGAAGACATTATGAAGAATTTATGTTTTATGAATTTCACAATATTTAAAAAGCATAATTTTTGTATAAATATTACATAAATAGATTTGGATTTAGAGACAACCATTTATGAGACATATATGGAACCATACGTGGGATATGAATAAAATATTTATGATCTTTTAAAGTATTCATGTTATGTATTGTTTAATTATGTAAATACATTGTATATATACGAGACATATATGGTTCATTTATTAATTAATATACTCATTGCAAAGTCCATAAATTTTTGTTTATAAATTGTTATAAATCTTTATATATATTTATAAATGTTTGAATGTAGAATTTTCGCTCAAGAGTATGTTCCATTTATGGATATATTTATTTAATATTTATGGCAAAGATATATAAGTCATGTGAATGAAATATGATTTAAAGATAATGTATATATGCCACATATGGGACATGTGTGAAATCCCAATTCGGTCATAAATGAAACTTATATAAAATTCAAGTAGGACTCAAGTAAGACAAATGGAATTGCATGAAACCTCGAGACACAATTGTTTCGCTTAAAGTGGGATATATAATTCCGTTTATAAAACCAAAAATAAGATATACATAAACACGTTTAAATTTTCATATATACTGCGTATATAAAAGCCATTTAAGTACCATAATACTTGAATATTTATGTCAATTTCGTTTGGATAATTATACAAACAAAGAAAAAACACAAGTCAATAATGAAAAAATGTACTTTTCCAGTAAAACTCATAGAGCCCGCTGGCGTCAAATCGTAGGCAAGAACGAGCTGGTCTATCAGGCTTTGTGGGCTGGACCGTGCGATTTTGACGAGGTCCTAATCAGCCCGGTGATGATTCAAGACCACATGCCTGACACAATACTCAAGGCACTGAACAAGGTAAGCTTTAAAAAGCCTCGGACTGATCTCATCCGGACAACGTCCGTCAAGCCGGGCGAGTATAAACACCTGGACGACGACAACGACGAGCCTGTCAGTGCAATTTTATCCAACGTCTCCAAACCGGCCGCGCAAAAGCTCTCGAACCTCGTCGTTGTCAGCGCTGACGTTCACCAATCGTCAATCGCGCGTAACCAGTGTGTCTAGTACTTGAAACGATTTCATGGAAATAAACTTTTCGCCACTCAAACATATAGTTTAGTAGGATATTTTTGGACGTTTCAAACATGATCGTTTTATGACCAAATTTAGAGTAACTGATTGAGACTGTTATTTGATAGAAGATTAGTCGTTGTTTAAAGTCAAGTTTAATCTTTCAGTTCTTAAGTTGATCTTTTTACATTACTTTCCTCATGGAAAATAACGTAGAATTGAAATTGTTACTATAATTTGAAACGATTATTTATTTATTGTTCTGTTACAAAATATCTATTTTAGTTATTAATTACGGGGCATTTTTGTTAATAAACAAAATTATCCAAAGAAATATTTATGTGATTCCATAAATGATGTACTTTTTGAATATTATGAAACACTTATAGCGCATATATGCCATTATATATAAAGTTTTATTGAGGTTGAATATAAATTATTCTTCAATATAATTTATACTAAAATATTTTAATTTATATATAGTGATACAAATGACCAAAAAATGTTCACAAAATGTTTATAGTATTAATATAATATTATAAAATATATAATATATAAAAAGTTAATTTAATTAATTAGCAAAAATAATATAAAAAATTCCAAAAACTACCACTAGTGTCTCTACAATCCTCATATGAGAACTGAAAGGTTAACGAATGTTCGTTGTCTCCTTAGAAAAGAATTTTTGTTGTTAATTAGTGATAAATTTTATTTTTTAGATGGAATGTACTTATTATGTTTCGTTTTAGACTGTGATAGATTATTACCTAGAATATTTGACTGTTACGTTATATGTCGTGTATGATATCGATAATTAAAAGCTAAAGATTTGAGAAACCAAATTGTTTGCTTATTTTTTGAATATCGTTTCGTTTGATGGACGTTTGATTTAATGTCGATTCTATGTCGAGCGATGCTACTGTTGTCTAGATAATTAAGTGAGTCAAACTGAATTCGAGCCTATAATGAAAACTTAATTTAGAACTGCATTTCAATATTGACTTTCTGTTTGAATGTTCAAATATTGGACTGCATTCGAAAATCGAAGGACCATAATTTATCGTCTCATATTGCGTACTAATGTTTCGGCACCAATATTCTGTTATCCGGAACATCGTAAAGCAATTGCCTGCGATTAAGCTAGTTACGTTTGCACGACAATATTCGCATGTCGTCGTTTAGCTGTGCCATACCGGAAATCCGAGATCTGACCACATGACTGCCACGACTGTAGGTTCTGATAATCAAACACTACCATCTCATTTCGCTCGAGCAATGTAATCAATTTTTATTTACCTTCACAATGCAGGCATTGTATATATTGACAGATAATTGTACGACAAAAGATTCCCGTTTTGTACAGCAATAAAATATTTTCAAAGTATGAAACTAACTTTTTTTTATTGACAAAAATCCATTATGATTTCATTCACGATTTGATGTTTGTGACTAAATGAACGTTGTCCCGTAAATAGAAAAGTTGGATTTTCGTTTTGAACGGTTCAGGTGATGTCAACGGTGGAGTTGGGTGTCACGTGGAACACCCGAATGACAACGTTATTGGAGCTGGAGGTTGAGCAGGAGATGCATGCCTTGTTGTCGAGTCAGCTGGCACCAAGCCCGAGCAAATCCTGCGCGAAGTCGATCAGCGGGGGTACTCCGCCTCATCGACTTTGCCTTGAGACCAGCTTCACGTCTTTGCAAAGTCCAACGGAGCCGCCGCGCTGCGCCACTCGCGAGTCTAGCGTCGACTTTCGTGATGTGCCTTATGAGTACGTCAGTCTCGCTGGCGATCTACTCAATGATTTTCATCATTTGTAAGATATCAAATTATTTGTATTAACATATTTTAGCTAAATAAGTTGCGACATTTTACTATAAATGATACTTAAATTTTATGATACATTTTAAATTCTCACAAGTTTAGTGTCTCATAGAATTTTAAATCTCATAATTAAGTCTTGTCAAAGATGAAGTTTCATCATTAGAATATTCCATAATTATAGACTTTTAATAGAATGTTTTATGTAGAATGTCTCAAAATTTAAAGTCTCATGATTATAGTTTTATGGGAATTTAGGTCTTATAACTAAATTTTTTCATACCTATTAATCTAATTCAAAGTTATTTCTTAACAGTTTATACTTTTATACACATTTTAAAAATAATTTGAATTTGTATAACACTTTTGAAACACAAGAAATACATTTACTTCAAGTGTTTTAGTCTCATAAATTGTCTACTTTTTAAATCAGTTAGATTTTGAAGTCTCATAATGTTTCCTCATAATGTTTCAGAATCATATAATATATCTCAAAGTTATTTATTCAAATTACAGTAGTCGATGCAACAGTTACATGTCAGAACGTCAGGCGCCTCTAGCTACTCCGGAGACGCTGTCTGAGGCATCAAGCTGTTCGCCCTCACCAACCCCACCAATTCGTAGAATGAGAAAAACCCTCAAGATTTCGGGAAATTTATCGACTGCGGCGGACGACTTAAAGAATAATTTGAACTTCGCAATGCTTTCGGCCAAGAACTATTACGCTCGGGATGACACTGTCGGTAGCAACTCACGTGGCAGCAGCAGCAGCCATAGTGACGGAAGCTATGACAGCGCCATTCGCAGTCTTGGCCTCGGTCTTCCGCCGCCTGTTCCCAGAAGAGATGATTCTGCAATTATGTTACAAAGGTAACATAAAATTGCAGCATTTATTAAATCAGATAAAACGAGCTTTACCGAAGTTGAGAAAATAAAAGTAATGTTTTTTCAGAGATTACAGAGTTTGCACAGCCGCTTGTTGTCGAGATGATAATTCAGATCATTCATCGCCATGTGTGTCAACGCGATCTATCCGTACACCGTTTGGCAGATCCACAAAATCTGATTTCGAAAATGGATCCAATTGTGAACTCTGCGAAACTAAGGTAGCTCATTCTCATTAGTTTCACATTGTTATATATGATCTATAGGTCTCATACTTAGAGACATTCTCATAAGACTTATACTGTGATCTATATGCATTATTATGAGACTCTGAGTCTCATAAAACACTGTGTGATTCCCTCTAGTTGCATCAACCCTTACTTATATACCATATCTTTTGCTGCACTATATCTTTCACTGTCAATTATATATGTTATATCCACTTGTAAATATACTATAATTTATATTTTGAATTTTATATTTAAAAAGAGCGTGTACTCGTAAAATTATAAATAAATAGATAATAAATAAATGATTTAATGTTACTAATCTCTTGAGTCCTCTATTTTTAGTATGCTTATTCTTTAAAATGTGATTTTATTTTGTCACCTTCGCCGGTGATATATAAATCTCATAAGTCTCATACTTTGATATATTCAAATGTATTTAGATTCTATAATTTTTCTTAAAAAGAAATTCTATAATTTACATGGCATGTTTATTTATTAATCTTATGCTCTGAATTCTCATAATTCAAATGCTTTCAAACAAGTAATTCTCATAAAATACACCTTCAAGTCTCATATTCTCATAGGTTCTATGTTGAAAAATTTATATTTTGATATGTCTCATATAAAAGAACATCGTTCCTTACTGTACACCTTTATGTTTTATCTTTTGATAAATTATTATAAATTTAATACTGTTAAACAATATATATATTCTCATAGATTCTATGTTTGCAAATTTACATTTTGATATGTCTCTTATAAAAAAAACATCGTCCCTTACAATACACCCTTATATGTTTTATTTTTTTGATAAATTATCATAAGTTTAATACTGTTAAATAATATATATATATTTTCATAAGTCTCATATAAAACAATATTTTGTGTATGTACTTTCTCATAAATGTTTTAAAATATTTGTTTAAATATCCTAAGTCTTTTTAATTCATTCTCATAAGTCTCATTAATGCTCATTAAAATGAAATATACCACCTTTTTTAGTAGTACAATAAAATAAGTTTTCTAATTATGAAATTCTTGATTTCAAAGCAGAATCCTCCCGCGAGTCAGCGCTTCAACAACGACATGTTCGTGAATGTGATAAGCTCACCCGAGCACAAGAACCTCATGAGCCCGGCGACAAACCTAGCTGGCGCCGAGTGGAAGAGACCGTCCTCGAGTTTGGGTTGCGCAGACACTTCCCTGCCGTTGCTGCGCGGCCTTTCGCCTACGCCAACTAACAGCTCACCCTTTTTCAACGCCAAAAGAAAGAAGTACATCTACCCGATTACCCACGTAGGCCACGGCGAGAGTAGTGTTTAGTGTCTTCCGATTTTCTAGTCACTCTAGTCTCATATGGTCCACCATATAGATTCACTTTTAGGAGTATGAAGACAAGCATATAGTGATCATACAAGGTTGTCGTTCTTTTCGTCTTACTTTTTTACTTCCATTCTTTGTACACGTTCAATTACCACGTTCATTAATCGTTATCTTGTGATTTTGATATTTTGATGAAGCTCTAATTTATCGTCGATCTTATTTATTCACGGCTATTTATTTGACGGTGTGTAACATACGATGAGAAATCGATAAAGCTTTATTTTTGAACAAGTTTTGTGCGTAAGTTTAAGCATTAGTGTGTTATTTATATTCAAGTGTGAATCATTTCTGCATTTAACGTTAATTAGAATTTCAAATACTGTGCAGCCAATAACTATACATTATAGGCGAACTTAGGTGTACCGCAATTTCACGTCCACTTTCTCCTAATTACGATGTTTTAGCGAAAAACAAACGAGATGTTTTCCATTGAAACGTGTACCTGAAGATACTTGAAACGTTGCTCGAACTATATACAAATCATGTGTTGTTCTATTACATATCGATTAATATCGTTCACCGATTCGTTCTCCACTTTAAGCATCGACAATAATTTCCGTCTTAAGATCGCGGAAATTGCGGTGCACGATTAGGCGAAATTTTGCGCGAAAAAAGCAATATATTTTTCTAGATAGATTATCGGTGTCTCCTTTTACTCCTTTCTTTTTTGTTCCTGTCAAAAGTGTTTCGCAAAGTTTAGACGATGTTTTTCTACGGAGACACACAAAATAATTTTAACTGCTAACGTCTTAATCAGTATGATTACAATTATGATATATACACTAAGTACAAGTTAGAGTAAGATGTACGTTAGAGATAAACAAAGATGCTGAAAGTATTTGTGTTCTGAGACAACAGTTAGAAGGCATTTTGTCAAAATGTATCTAATTAAACGCAAACATAATCAGTTTCAAGATTAAATAGCGATAAATAAATAGAGAGAGATATCAAGTTTCAAAGTGGACAAGTTACTTAGACACGAAAAAGACTGTGAACTGCTGTTTTACAAAACGAGTAACTCCTTGGTTTTGATATTTTTATAAATAATGTCCAATTCGAAATCGACAAATTCAATATTATTCGACGACGCTTTTGTAAACGAAAGTATTTGACCTGCACTTGAAACAAAAGTGTGGTAAAATTTGTCAAAACCAATTTTCGATTTTAACGATACAATTTTATCGTAACAATTTCTCCAAGTTAGAGCAAAGTTTTACTACACTTTTGACTCGCGCGTGATTCGATACCAAAATTGGTGTGTAGAAATTCTATTGTATCGGAGATTTTCCTATTTTTTTATTCACCGAGCGAGACGTTTTTACTTGTATAGAAACAGCGTTCAAATATTTATAACCTTTGAATAAAATGATATTTCAGTAGTCGAAGGCACCTGATCCTTTGAGTTTTTGCAACCCTAAAAAATGATCCTTCTTTGTAGAATTTCGTTTGTATTTCAAGATTTATTTTACATTATTTTTTGTTCAAATATATATTATATTCTTAGGTTATTAAACATAAGTCGATGGAAGCGAAAATTACACTTCTGTTTGTTCAAGAAGAGTTGGGAATCAAATATGAAGCATTTTGAGTTATTTCTGAAACGGAAAAGGAATTCTCTTTGAGTTTTTGTATGAGTTGTCTGATGCAAGGAATCCAAGAACTACAAATCGAGGCGTGTTCCATCATCAGTGCGATGTGCAGTTTGTCAGCGGTTATCACATCTTCATTTTTGAGAGCTGAAATTTACAAAATTTATTTCAATTATCTTATTAATTTTATAATCAATTTGCTTATCAATTTTATCATCTCTTATCACCTTTAAGATGACATATTATTGTACATAAGTGCAAAAGAGACGAAGAAACCATTGGCTCTATTAGTGGGAGAGAGATAGACTAACATTTTTCATTTTAGCAATTTTACACTAAATCCCATGAGAGAAATTCATAAGTTTGGAGAAGAATAAACAAAATGAAATTTCTGTCTAAGTAAGAAAGAGAGTATAAAATGCTTTGACATTCTTTCAGGGTTATCATTTAGTTATGCTATTTCACTCCCACTTTTTCAATATATATCATCAGAAAAAACTTATTTCAATGAAATAAATTGATCAATAAATTCCATGAATATGAAAGAATTTTATAACGCAAATGAATTATAGGGAGGTCAGAGTATACATTTCATCGGACAAAGACAGAAGATAGAAATATGATTACAGCGTGTTATGAATATTATTTTTGAATTATTTGTGAAGTGCTTAAGTTGAGGACACTGAGCTATCGTCATTGTATTTTTCTTCTCTTGTTAAGTATTCCAAAGAGCATCTATAATTTCTATTATACTGATAATAAAAAAATAATATCCAAGGATATTTTATTTATAGATTCAAGGATATCTCCCAAATATTTCTATATGATGCTCAGTAGATCTAGACATTTGTGGTGTTTCTTCCTTATGATTTCGCTGCCTATAAAGATTGTTGGTTTCTGTGTTTAAGGTAGTCGTGTACTTAACTCAAAGTAGTCAGATTCGGATATAATTTAAATATGTTATTGTTGGTATTGTGTTTAATGTTTCAGCAAAATTTAATTTAATTCTTGTCACTCAAAATTGAGATATTTTGTTTCAAAGTTAGCTAAAATAACATGGGCTCTTATGGCGAGTGTGACAAAAATGTTACATTTCATTCAATAACTTCAAAACTAAAAGTCAGATATTGTTTAAAAACTAACAAATAATTTCTTTCTATCTAAGAAACATAATACTGAAAAAAAAAAGAAATTTGTGTGATTAGTTTTTCTACAAATTATAAATAAATACCAGTTTGATTGATCAATCACATACACAGTGTTGTACAATCACGTTGAAAACTTTTATTTTCAATGAAATTATTTATTCATTACAGTCTTTCATTATTTGTAACAGTTTTTTATTGTTTTTATGTTTGACGATACAATTCTTATAATGTAAACTTAGGTACGAAACAACAATAACATTTTGTTTGTGATTGTACCACACCGATTACCTTAATTTGTGCTGATAATATCTCAATAAACAAAAAACAAAAAAAATCATCTGTGCTGATGTGTTTGTTTTTTCCCTAATTTTCTGAATTAATTTACTAAATATTTCGGTTCTTTAATTTGGCCCACCTGAATTTTTCAGATTTGTCTATTACCTTCCCTTAAAACCATTTACTGACATTTTAAATTCTCTCTTTTTAGAATTATAATAAATCTATGTATATTTCAAACCATAATGTTCATACTAGATAACATTTCTTTTTTTGAAATTACTAATAATAAGCTTATTGCACTTCTAACGAGTGAATTTAAAAGTCATTTTCAAATTTTAAACAAAGATTACTTTCATATCAATTATAATAATTGTATTATATGGAATTCTTTTACTGTTTGAGATATCTATTTACTTAAAAAAGTACAACATACATTTTTAATACTGCGTATCTCTAAATGTGGCATGGCTCTTTCGCATTTTTTTTTAAAATACCTCAATGTCATACCCAACATCCTTTGTTATTCGAAACCTTATTTTATAGAACCGTGACACCATCGAAAGAATTCTACGTGCTACCAATGCCATTATTACTGACCAAAATATTTTATGCTCCCTGTCTTCTTTTCAAGATTTTCTACGTGTTACTCTCTGTTAGTTTTTATCTCTTTTTCTTCTACAACGTACTACATCCAACTTTTATTTTTATTATTATTCTTTTTGTATCTTCCCTATACTGTTATTTCCTACCTTTATTACCTTCTTTATTTTGTATGTGTTTATATTTGTTAATTTTTTAATTTTTTATTATTCATTATTTTTTCCCTTTGGCTGAAAGCCACTTCCTATATGAACTCCTCGTATTATCTTTGTACAACTATTGTATGATTAAATAGATTTTTTTCGTTTGTTTCCTCTAAATGAATAAATAAATAAATAAATAAATAATAAATATTTTTCCAATTCAGTGTACATGACAAGCTTTTTTCAAGCCCCAACCTCCATGATTATCATAATACATGTTTTTAAGCTATTAAAGCATCGTTAAAAATATGTTCAAATGATATTCAAATAACGTAAATAATGTTTTTCTATTTTCCAAAATCCTCATCACCTTCGGAAATTAGGTAAACTTTATTGCAAACATCCAGACTTAGTTTTTCCTTCCACATCGATTTCATCATTTCAAGTCTTCTCCTCAGTTCCTCCGCTCTGCTTTCCTCTTTAATATACTTCGCAATCACCGACTCGAGATTGGTGATACTCTTTCTAAGTGATTCCTCCTTGTCAATGTCTACTACTTCCGGTGCTTCTTGGACCGAGGATGGCGCAGTTATAGGAGCATGTGGGGTTGTTGTGAGTTTAGTCGTGCAGTCCAGACTTGGAGGAAGGATATTTGTTTTTTCAGTCGAACTACTCTCGTTTGCATTGGACGCTGCTGGATTCGAGTTCAGAGGAAACGCCACTCTTTTGTTCAACAATCGTTTCACCGGTGTCGTCGAAGCAGCCACAGATTCTGGTTTCGGATTAAACGCCCATTTGGGAGGATCGTTCCAGCCCGGGTCTTGAGTGGAAGGCAACGATTTTTGACAGGAAGCGATTTTGTCTGTCTCTGAAAAATAAATTTTGAATAAATAATTTAAACGAAATTAACTCATCTTGTTTTATTTACAATATTTAATATTCATAAAATTGAAAGGTCTTTCCTCATTTGTTTAACAATGGTTTTGGAATTTTCATTGTTGTTACTTTTGTTTTTATTTGTTTGCTTTGTTTTGTATATCAATAGAAGGTTAAAATTACTGCGCAATTTGTAGAAGTAGTTTTTGATAATTAATATCGATTGTTTCTTGTGTATTGTTTTGGTTTGAAAAGAGGTTATCTATTGCACCATATTCCTGATTTTATTAAGAAAACTCTGTGTCCTGACACAACGATGACAAGTCAAATTGATAATGAATTGATAATTTAGGAATTTTAGCATTTTAAAATTCAGTTTCATAGATGATTTATGAGTATTATTAATTATTAGTTTATCAATTTTGTCACCTGCAGGATCCATTTTTGAAAAATCCTTTTCCCGAAGCTGTCAAACTAACAATATGTGTCATGACAGGTTGGTACACCTGTAAATTGTTACTAGGGATATTTTCCCATATTTAGTAAATTATATATCAATAATAAAATATTCGACAGTTTTAAATGTACTTTATTTATAAAATAAAAATTAATTGCAACAACGCTACCACTTCAGTACTAAAAATAGAATAAAAATTGACCGTTAAAAATTCAAAATAAATATTTTCTTTTTATGTATTTTATTTCTTGCAGAATTTCAATATAAAATAATACAAAAATAAAATTGAAATATATTTTTGCGGTACTTGTCTGCAGTTATTAAAAAAATAAAAACTACTTTCTTTTTAAAATTGAAAAAAAACATCCAAATTTCATCTAACCGTTGAAATTGAATTTTGAATTTTCGCGCGCTTTTTTAAGGAAGACAAATTCCCCTAATCAAGACAAGTCGAATAGTAATAGGATCTCTGTTGTAGCTGTCAAGCATGAAGATTCCTGATTGCTCCGCACTTGAGTCAGTGAATCGCCCGAAGCAGACAACAATATGTAAAATGGCAGCGAATGAAAAAGTATTTTTCGCCAGGACGGTGCAGCATTTGGCGCGCTGTTTAGCTGCGATTAGGCCGACGCCCTGGGAAAAGGTATCTGATTCGTCTCACCTAAACGTTTTTCCGAAACAAAACAACCCATCTGATCTACAACTTTTCACGTCGTAACTCACCGTTAAGGTTAAAATTGATTGACAGTTATCGTCCGAAATCATCTGTTTTAATGACTCAACTGACAGAAACATAACAATTAAAAGAAATGACTTTCAAGCAACAATGCTTTTATAATAATTCGTTACATAACAATTCCGTTTTTAATCGTTAAATTTATTATTGATACATTTTCTTTTACATACAATTTTATTCTGTAAATTTCAGTCCACATATTTTCATGATAAAAAATTAATTTAAATTTATTCTTTTTGAAAACAGGTTAATTCGTTATTCAAAAGATGTCCTCAAGAAGTGTCGGGTGTGTTCAGGTTGGACCGCCGGAGTCAGGATGCGGCGATTGCTCTGGGTATTTTCTTCCTGGAGTCCGGGCTGCAGCACGCAGATCGCATTTTGTCTTACTTCCTGCGGCTTTTGCGTGGCCTGCACAAGGCAATCTGGGTGGAGGAGCAGATTTGCATGCCGACGGAGAGGATCCCCATAGCGGAACGCTTCAGTTTTTGTCTGAACACTCTTTTGAGCGATGTCGCGGCGAGGTGCGAAAGCTCCCGCGAGATCATCATCGAGACGCAAGTTGAAATGCTGTCCGTGCTGACGAATTTAATCAAAGAGTGCAAAGATCAAGAGAATGAGAGAGGATTACAAGCGAAATGTAAACAAGTTGTTTGTTTAAATATCATCGGAAATTATTTAATGTATTGTTTGCATTTTTAAATGGCGAATCATTTTTTAAAACTTTTATTTTTAATTTAATTTTTATTTTACAATTAAACAATATATATATATATATATA
>JABFQD010002089.1:0-16161 GCA_022817045.1 Psix sp. ZL-2020 | reverse complement strand
AAATAATATATACTTTATAATAAAGAAAAGTAAATCACATTTTCATTTAAAAAAATTGAAATGATATAAAATAAAAAAAAGATAATTGTATCACCAAAATATCATTTTTTAGTAAAAAAAAAAAAAAGACGTGTCTTATTTAAAAATAATAAACGATTTCTACATAGAAAAAATCTTTTCATGAATACATTTTTTTAATCAAATTTCGGTTTTATTAAAGTTCAATAATTTTTCCCTCTAAGAGGATTTTCTCTGAGTGTGAAAGAGGAAAATTGTTGCTGGTATTTTGTAATTTTTATTTATACTATACTATGCTCGACGATTATTTAACAGTTTGATAATTTGAACTTTATCATGACACAAGTTTTTCAACAAATGCACCGTAAATGTCAACCTGATTTCTTATAAAGTGGAACCGTGGTCATAATATTGTTTTAATTAAACTTGATATTATAATTACAGGACTTATAATCAGTGCAATATTTAAACTATATATTAATTATAGTGCAATGAAAGTTGTTCGATTTTTTGTAATAGATTAATCAGTGATTCATTGAAATAACTTGATTTATTGTACATGAAATTTTATTTATTTAATAATGCTAAAAATATTTTAGAATATTAATTATTCTAAATGTACTAGGACAGTACATTTCAAATTATATATGCATAGTGAATTTAACATAGCGCAAAACATAACGTTCGAAACAATATATTTCAAAGTTTGATATTCCAAATATCGAACTTTGAAAGATATATATAAAATGCTGTTATTGTTTTGGTTATTGTTTTATTTCATATAAAAACTTGAAATAAAACCACATGGAAATTAAAATAAAAATAGTTTATTATACAGGTGTTAAATATTGTGGCGTTCGCAGAGATAGACAACCAAAATACAACTGATCTCTCCAAAACAAAAAGAAATTACAATTCTGATATTCAAAAACTGCTCGAATCAAAATAATATTAAAAAACGGATGTCACAGAGATAAGGTACAAAATTTAAAATCACTCAAATCTATTAAGTCCTAATTCAAACAGTTATATATTAAAAAAACTGAAACATAAAATAAAAATCTTGAAATTATAATATTTTTAAATTTTAAAAACTGTTTTAGATTTTGGTAGATTCAGTTTCTGGGTTAATTAAAAATTAATAAAACTCCAGATTTAATCCTATATATTCAAAATGTATGTAATAAGTAATTTACGATTTCAATTTTTTTATAATATGTATTTTTCTTTGATAAAGTGTATTTGACTTGAGATTTGTTGAACACGATTGATATAGAGAACTTTTTTCTATGAAAAACACTTATACTTTATCAAATTCATATATCTGAATCTCAGCTGTGGTGACTAATAATTATGCAAATAGTTCATATCATTAACTTTGATAAATTTTTTTAATGAAATATATTCGAAATAAATATTGAACAAGACTAACAACAGTTATAATATAGTTGAATTAATTTGCAACTTTACACCTATCAGTAGATAATTTTTGATAAACATTTATTAAAAATACATTTGAATAAAGATACCTGATCAGTTTTGTGATTGCAATGTCACCTAGTCAGATATTTTTACTCTTTTCTAATGTATGAGAACTTATATTTGAAGTTTGTCGATATACTTTAAGGTCATTGACGTATTTAATTCACTACATAATTTAGACACAAGAAGGAACGTACGTAATGTATCCCATTATACGGATATTTATACACACATATAACGCTACTGTGTTCGGTTGAATGCAATTTAAACTGAGTATATTTCGATTTTATGTTCTAAAATATAACAGCTATGATTACAATATTCTTTTTGAGAAACACATTTTGTTATTCATATCTGTCATCAATATTGGTTCATCAAAATATTCAATTCTTGAATGCTATAAAGTTCCATCGTAATTGTATTGAATTCATGCACAGAAATTGTTCGTGTGCACGGTATCTTGGACGTCATGGTCATTAGAGATTTAACCGCAGTTAAAAGAAGGAATCGCCAAAGTATAGTTGACAGAATCGGGCACGCACTTTCGAGCGATGGTATCGTGCATAAGTGGTCCACGGAATATGACTGGAATTCGATTTGTGGTCGAATGATCTGAGCGCGAGCTCGCTCTCCCGAGCGGCACTGCTGTTGTGCGCTCAACTGAGTTATCGGAGGCGAAGATTCCTTAGCTGGCTGGATCGCTGAGGTAGGATCGGCTGGAAACCGTTCCTCGTGGGCATTCCAAGCAGCAATTCTGCGAGCCAGTTGCACGTACACAGCGATCTCAGACACGCGGACTTTCAAAGCGCGCCCGAGTCTCACGCGTGTGTGCACGTATCCCCGTGTGTGCGTGCACGTGCGCGTGCACGTCAGACTGTTTGTTTCGGCTTGTCTAACTCGTCGTCGATTTCTTTGACTTGAGTCACAGTGTTCGGCCCAACGCAGCTCGAGGATTGTTCGATTTTGACGCCTCGATATAGAGACGAATGAGCGATTGATCGAGCGTATTAAGACCGATCGCTTCAACGCGTCGAACCAAAATTTTCGTCGGGAAGTCAAAGATAAAAACCATCGAAGTTTCAGTGCATATAATATTACAAGTGTGAATCTTACGAGAAGAGCTCGACTTTCTGGTGATTGGATTACTAATTGCAGAACAGATAACTGAGTTGTGTTTGTAAGTTAATTTCACTTGAAAATCAGTGTGCATGTAGTTAAAGCAGTTTGAAACTGGTTTAACTACAGTGGGTTTTGTTAATAATTTCTCGAGGAAAAACTGTAAGATGAATTATGCCAAAGTATTGAAATTGATAGATATATGTTAACAAGGTATGCGATGAATGTTAAAATCTGGAAAAAACTTTGTTGAAACCGTACAGATAAAGAATTTATATTATTCCAAATGAATTCTTAATTATTTCAATTATATAGAGTACTTTTCGGCGCATTTTTTTGCTGAGATGTATGATTATATCGACTATTGCATTTTCAGTTCAACGAAATAAAAATAATAATAACATCGACATGTTCGTATATGGTACGATATTTATTATTAACTACACTTTACATAATTCGTAATCAATTCTATATAAATAACACTCTAGAACCTGTTCCGAAGTCTTCTTCGGCGGAGATTTCTAAATGCTTAAAAAATGTAGTTATATTTGTAGGTTTTAACTTCACTTTCTCGTTATTAAAACCAGCTTGCATTCCTTCCCAAGTGAAATTTCACATGATTCAATCTAATTACTTAAAAAACTCTGTCAGAATTACGCGCGACATTCCTTTCGATGCGAAACAACCGCCAAAAAGTTATCTATGAATGGATCAAATTAATTCTGATGTGTATCATTAAAGGCATCGTCCTTTAGCTCCGTCCTTGGCTGCGCGTGACGCGACCGCGAGACCGAAACGAGCAGTTTAATGCCGAAACAATGCGACACTCGTCGCAAACAAAACGCCACGAGTGTAATCGTTCATAAACAAAAGCGCATTCCTCTCTCAGTGAGCATTTTCGAGCGCCAGGAAAAGTGCCTCGACTTTCTAAGCATTTCACATAACATCAGGATATATTAGAGCCCGATCCGCATAGAAGAGTAGCGCGACACAAAGTATCGACCAGTTTGCCTCCGGGATAAAAGTTGCGCAGACAATACTTAGCATGTGCAGCTGTAAACTTCTGCGGACATAGCTCCCCGGAGACATATTGCAGCTGACCTATCGTTTTCACCGAGATATTTCAGCGCTTCTAGCGATTCGCGTGCCAGTTTTGGGCCGACACGCTCTCCAAGTTTTCGCACATTGAATTTCCCTGCCCACAATACGATCGTCTAATTGTTTACATTAATTATTTAAAATTTATTTTTTTATTTAGCAAATAAAAACATGTGCACAAAAAGAAACTTCTTAAATAATATGCTGTAATTTTTGCAAGCAAACGTATACTTAGAAAACGGACAACATTTTCTATATGTTTTTGAACTATTATTAAATAAAACTCCGTTTTCTGTGGTGCATTTGTATTCAATTACATTTGATTTATATATTTCTGTAATACACTTTTTAACATATTTTATAGCTGTAATATTATTCTGGATTTCTCAAATACGTTTTCTTTTTGATTGAGATATCGATTATTTAAAAATATAAGAAATTGGGAGAAATCTAATTCATTATATGTTTTAACGAAATAAATTTTATGATTATATATTATATTATTTCTATTTACAGTAAAACATGCGTCCTGTACCGAAATAATCGTAAAGTAAAATCGATTTTCTAAATTTATATTTAAATTGTTACATTTTTTTATTTATCATGAACTGAAAATTTACATGATTATGTTAGTGAATTTTTTTGAATTTAGTAGATTTAGCTATTATATAAGACACTGTCATGTTATTGTCATATTATTAGCTACACAACAGTTTTTACGACGGATTTGACAATTTTTCAAAATGAAATTTTTCTCAGACATTGGACAAAAATTTGGTTAAAAAGTATGCTAAGCAATTTGCCTTTTTAGAACGCATTTAACAGTTTCTACAACTGTAATTCTATCAAAATCGTTCAACTGTACAGTTTTAGCTACAAACAAGCTAATAGTTTTTTATTCAACATGCTTTGCATGATGGAAGAAAAATGACGTGATGAGTTTTACTGGAAAATAGAATATTAAGAGAATAACGCATCGAGACAACGCCCATGTTTCTCGCGTCATATAGTACATAACTTGACCTCCAGTTTTATCAATGAATCGCATAAGATGTAATATCGATTCACAGTTGAGATTAATAGATGTATCTATGGACCTCGAGGGATACATAATGCGTCAGCTCGCGAAAGTTACGTAAATGTCCGACACACCTGGGTTAGCACTATTTACCGCGTACATGCGGTCATCGGCGGTCAACTCTGCAGAGTACCGTTGTTTCTCAGGGATTCCAGGCCACCTTCTATATAGCGCTGTATACTTTTCGATACTCAGATAGTTTTTCACGAAACTCTCTTATAATGTTTCTGCGAATCAAAGACTTAATTGTTTCGCACTTTATATAACTTGCGCGTGTCTTTGATTTTGTGAGAAAAAGTTTGCGATTGTCATTTTCCGCTTAACGTTTTTCCTTGAAAAATACTTGAGTTATTTTTAAATACGCTATTTGAAATGGATAAATGTTCGTTCCATAATTTGCAAACGAATGGATTTGAAGGATATTTAATTTGAAAAGATCTATGTTAGAAATGTTATAAAATCAGTGTGTTTTTGGAAACGAGCCAATCAATTAGGATAAAAATTAGCGAATTATGAAGTTTTAGTGAAGAATGGATCGTTTGTTGAGGCTAGAGAGCTGTGAATCTTTCGTGTGGCTCTTACTTAAGAAGTTGTATTAAATGTACCATTTATACAAAGTTCCATCAAGATTGTCGGAGTTTCTGTTTGTTTGATTATTTATTAAATTCAGTACCCAGGAACAATCCAGTTTAATTAATTCAGATGTAATCTGATATTATCCCAGATTCAACATAGGTTAAAAGCTTAAAGTATCCTTGACAAGATCTGAATGAATATATAATCACACGAAAGTTTTAAAAATCGCCTTAGTTAGTATAAGATGGAAACTGAAATTTTCATACTTGAGCACATTTTCGAGGTGCATTTGGGTTAGGAGTATTTTCTTTAAGCTTTATTGTATGGATTAAATTTTCATCTTTAGTTTAAGAATATATAGTTATTTTATAAGCAAACATTTTTTGCCACGTCTGTTTCGTAAGCTGTTTCAAATGCTAGAATCTTGGGAAAATTTAAAGGCTAATGAGCTATACTCTGAAAAATAATAGTGCACCGCTTGTTTCTTATATTTTCTTATACGTTGTATAACAATATTTTGAGTCTCAATCACATCACTTTTTCGACATTAAACATATATCACACTTGTTTTTACAAAACAACACGTGCACAATGACTTACAATACAATGAAATGTAATCGCGTCTTACTTGATCGATTGAAACTCAGTTTAAGAATGTTAGTTTCACGTTTAATTTAAAACCTCGAAGTGTCAGTAAAATGAATTACATCTTTTCAAGAAGAAGTCGCAAGCAAATCAATGTTTGTATAACGAAATAAGTATGTACTCAAAATAAGTCACGTCACCTTGTTTCAAAAATATACACCGATGAATAATTTGTAGCAGGTCTCGTGTCTTACGTTTCGCTTGGAATTTCTTCATTTACATTCTACGTGATCAGCACATGCAATTTTTATTTCACCAAACGAAATGAGCTTCTGGCGTATAAACAAGTTTTCTTTTGCTAACAACAAGGAACTTCCTATCAGGGGTGGAGCAATGAACTACCATCAAGAGAGATCGCGAGACTACTTGCAATAGTCAAATGACTCTTCCTTGGTAAATTTACGGTGTAACTATTTGCCCGTTTGCAATACGAGAAAACAGGGAGATACTATAAAATAAAAGGCAGTAAACCTGATTTTTATGTAAAAACTTGTGACAAGCAAATAACGACCTTGTAAAAAAAGAAAAAACTGACATAACTCGTTTATGTGCGACTTATTCATTTTGGATATGAAGGAATTTATCATTGATACAACCAAGAAAATATTGATAACTTTCAATAATTTTAAATCACAAACAATTCAATTAAAAAAATAAACGTGTTCTACAAACAAAGATTCAAAAATTAATCTTCTAAATTGTTTTGTGAATGAATTAATATTTTGTTTTGTATTTTTATTATATTCATAAAATAAATGATTATAATAAGATTTATAATTGATAAACAAATACAACAGTTTATGTTGTTCTAAAGTTAATTATAACTATGCATTTAAAATATTTTATATTAATTTAAAATATGAAATAGGAGTTTGATAAAATATGTTTGAAATACAAACATATTTTTCAGTTAAAAAAATTGAAATTTCAATTCCCAGTAAAAAATCAAGTTTTATTAGTTTAGTGCATACATTATTGTGTCTTGATGAAGAAAATACCATACACAATGATTCTCATGAAATCGACTTAAAATTAAAGCAGTATCGAAGTTACTAAATTGTATTGTAAGAGAGTTTCCACTAGTATATCTCAAAATGTGATGTTTCAACCAAATTTTACTTTATATGTTGTCAAATAGTGAAACTAAAATTATTCATACGTTTACTTAAAGAATTCTTTAAATTGAAAAAATATAGATGTATCACTATAACGATTTAGATAGAAAAGAAAAACAGTTAGTTGCAGTGTACTAATTACGATATGATTTAAATCACAGTTATAACTATAATTCGTCTTTCCTGATACATTTTATTCATGATTTCTTTCGTTAACTACTGTCGAAGACAACATTCTTTTAAGTTTTACGTAACCGGCCTTTTCATTTTATTAAATAATACTAACTAAGCGAAAATCTCATATTTGTTGCACATCGTATGTGTTTCTTTTGTTTTCGAAATAATAGTGCAAATTATATCTTTCATTAGGTTTTTACTGCCGCAACAGTTCGCAACATTTAATCTCGAACGTTTTTATTGGTTTGCCACTCTAGGGTCCTTGGAAGAAACGAAACGTCGCTTAAACTGTTGTGCTATCTGGCACAGTTTTTCCTTTTCTTGTATCCAATAAATTATCAACGAATTTTCGAACTTTCGACCACCTCGACTCTGAAGTTGAATACCAACCGGGACGTAGTTTGTGTATATTTGTGGTTCTTATTTGGCCATACGAACTCGAAATACGTCGTTAACACGTTCGTTTCTTTGCGCTCGTTAACCATAGTTTCTCTTTGACATGATTGAATCGTTCTTGAGTTACGAGAGGTGGGAATTAGTATGTCATCAATGCGATACGTACACTACTGTTTAAAGACATTCTAGTCGACGTCGTAAATAGTACTGTATTTGAATTTTTTTTCTCACTCAAATGGTTACATCAGAAGTAATTCTTATTCAGTCATTATAGTAACAAAGTTATTAGATAATCAACTATTATTATACATATCTAGGATTTACACTACAATTATTTCAGGTGATCGGAAAATACATTTTCAAGTTACACTGAAACGTTTTTAATTCAGGGTAGGTATACGAGTAACTTTTGTTCGTATAAAATTAATTGATTCCCTTCACCTTGCTGAAGCTTAGCTTCGAAATAAACGTGATCATTTTTTCACGAGCACACCTGTCTATCAGATAAATTCCGTGCCATGCATTCCAGAGAAAGTTGTTGGCGAGCTCGATTGTGTATCTCTCGATATGTATCTGCAGCTTTGAATGGTTCTGTATAGAACACGTACTACGGGATTCATTCAATTAATTTTTCAAATGACATTAGAATGAAATTTTCGCTGGACACCATTTGCGGAAATATTTGCGCAGAATGTTTCCGAAATACCAAGCCTTTGAACGCTTTCAGAGTTAATTTCGTACCGATCAAACCAGAGTCGATGTTTGCAGAAAAGTGATTTAATTTATTTCCACTGGTTCGTTTAAGTCCTTCAATAGCTGGTCAAATTAACATTCCTTTGTCTCTTTTCAGACGCTCGTATCGTTGTTATGAATGAGGACAGAAAATGTTCCGTTTCATAATGTTTTTCTCCGTAATCATTCGGGGAATGTTTACCGACAATAGAAATAGTTAATTGAACGAAAAGAAGTTGTTGGCAAGAAAGAAACGGTATTATTAATTACAAATTCATTTTACTTGTCGCATTCCTCAGAATGTTACGTCAACGTCCTGTAATGGCAGCCGTTTATAGCGCGGGAAACTGATTTCCTCAACCCCTTTCAGTTCTAATCAACGTTTCATTAATAGATTAAACTTCGGGTTCGACCAAAGGAAGAGCCAGAAGAATTAGAAAAGATCTGGCAGATTAGTTACCCTCGTTCTTTGACACTAGTGTCCGGTCGTTTTGTCGTGTAACGACGCGTAACAGGTCCTGAGATAGTGTCAGATGGCGCCCTCTAGTCATCGGCTATGGGACCAGTTCTGTCCCCGATAATCCAGCAACATCTGCCTTTCATCTTTCTGATGGTGAATAATTACAAAAATCGATGGCTGTTTAATATCATCCAGTTTTCATTCACATTTATGTCGAAGGAAATTTAAATAGCTCTCTGCAACGGAATGCGAGATCCTTTTAATCTGCCGTCAAACGAGAGGCAGTTAGGATAATTATGCCATTAGGGAGGTGTGTGTGATCGAAATCGTTTCCTCCTCCCACCACTATTTTTGTGCCAAGAGCGAGAAGATTATTCGAAGTGACTCGCGTCGCGCAGAGTCAAGGGAATCGTAAACATGTTTGTGTCGCCAACTTTGTGATTCGGAGTCACTTCAAAACAAACCATATTTAAGTCGCCTTCATATTTTTGCAACTTCCTGTGGTCCGATTGTATTGCCCGTGGGTCAAGAACACGAGCTAGAAGATGACTGATTTATGAAATCGATATAATACCACTCACTCGCTCGTACTCCCATTTATCATATCTTTTATTTTTGAACTTCTTAAATTGAATTCTGTTAAAATGAAAATTTGTTCATGCAGTAGAGTATTTGTAAGATACACATAGATAGAACAGATGCATTAAACTTCGTAAAAGTCATATTACGAAACGAAAAGCTTTGTCGATTGGTAACTCCAAGCAATAATGCAATTGGCTAAATTTTTTATTAATTCATAAGGTTGCTTGTCTATATAGTTGCGATATATTCAGTAATGCATGTGCAACATTTTTTACACTCTCATGTGAAATTGTGTAATTTTTATAATTGTTTCACACAGAGAAAATGTACGCGATGAATTTCTAGTGTATTAAACTAGACATCCAGTACATTTGAATGTAAACTAATTGCAGTATTTTTCTGGTTATTCAGCTGAATTTCTTGCACGACAAATAATGTTTGTAGATTCTGTCGGTTTATATCACACAAACATTTCTTATGTAATTTTAGAGTGTTTTTTTAACTGTAGACAAATTTAATTCATAATATTTTTATATTACAATAATTATAAAACAAAATAATTATTGATCGCAACTTTGTTGAAATACAGCATAAATATAGAAATTTGAAAGAATGTTTTACTTTGTTCTTATGATATTTAGCAAATATTAGATTATGGTTCCATGTGTCACGTTACGAGATTTTCATATATAAAAACATTTCATTTTTAAAATCGTCTTTAAAATTTTAAGTAAAATTTCTAAAAAGTTGGTTAAACTTTACCTAACTTCACAACTACAACACTTTTCAGCAAAATTAATATATTAAAGAAATTTATTGTAACAGATATATATATATTAAAGAAGTTTTTGTTATACACATATGACGAACTGCAGCTAATTTTAATTTTGTTAACTAATGCAATTTACTCATTTGAAGTTTTAAATTAATTTGTTTAATTAATTGAATCATTGTAATGTATATATTAATTCGTTTTTCTATAGGTGTAGGTAATTTTGAGTAATGTTTTTTGAATCGTAAAAATACACATTGTACATTGACATAATGTTAATGCTTTTCTCTTTTTCAAATGTTCATTAACATACACGGCTAAAAAAACTAATTAATTAATAACATGAATTAAAAAATTATTATGATTATTATTACTATGTCATGAGTAATGTAAAATATTTCTGATGATATCCATAAGTAAAATAAGTTTTTCTTGTCATAAATTTTGTTCTGTTAAAACAGTCAATATTGCAATCTGAACTACATCAATAAATAATAGACGACGAAGATTCGTGTCGGTAACAAAATAATTGAACACTGGCCGAGAGTACCATTACTTCAACAATAAAACTTATTACCGAAATTTGTACGCTCTCTGCGTCATTCGCAAAGCTTGCGTCCAGATCTTCTAAAAACTTCAAATCTTGCTACACGTTTGGTTCTTGAGCTTCAAGTATACACGTTCAAGTGTCCTAGCGGAGCTTCGCAGACTCGACAATTTCCAACGGTCGAAAGCTTTCCGCTGAGACTCCATTTGCTGCTGATTTTGTTTTCGAAAACATATCTTCGTAGTGAATGAACGAACTTACCTGATTACTCTGGTGAACGTATTGGTCTAAAGAAATCAAGTGAAGTTGCTGTGTTAATGGGATATACGTTCAGAAAACCACTTTTTCACTTGCTGCATTATTAAAAGAACAATTTTTAAATCTAAATTAAAGTTATATGTTATTAAAAAAATACTTTTCATTTTGTTGACATTCTTTTTAGAATATAAACTTACTTTTACGTTCACTGATGTAATAATAATAATCAAGTTCACCAAGAAAACTTTAACATGAAATTATAAAGAAATTTCGTTTAAATTATACACTGTGTACTGCATCCTAATCTTCTACAATATCAGTTTAACATTGTACAGTACGAGTTTGAGAATAAAGTTAGTTCCAAAAGTAAAGAATCTTATAACAATTCATTACAAGAAAAACAACAAATGTACTTAACTAAACGATAAATAATATATTAAAAATATGCAATTTGATGCAAGAATAATTACAATAAAATAAAATGTAGAAAAATCTCTACGGTGGAAGTATTTTGTTGAAAAAGCTTTTACTAGAAAAACTTTGCTAAAATTAAAAATATTTTCCTTTACTTAATTTGTTACTTTTAATACAAAACTTAAAACGAAAAACTTTAGATTCGAAATTATTCTTCACTAAAATAAATACAAAACGTTCTATATAACTAAGACACAAGATCATCTTATTTTAAAGCTATTCCGTTACATAAAAATATTATGATTTTTTCGGAAATTGTTTTAGAAATAAATTGAAATTGTTGTGATTTCTATAAAAAATGATTTTCGGTGATCAAAAATGGTATTCAATACGCTCAATCAATAATTTATATTTGGAAAATACATTTGTACTTCATATAAAAGTACGTATTGTTGAGTATTACGTAAAAATATTGTACTTGATGCGATTTATAGAATACAATTAAGCATTTCAGTTTAATGAATAATACACGCAGTTTTTGCATTGTTTGAATGTCGTTGCTACTAAATTCAAAACGCTATCTTATGTTACAAATAAAATGGTACGAAAATGAATATTAAAATTGTTTTCGATACAAGTTGTATATTGTTTTAATTGTTTCTAATTAAACTGCAAATAGATGTAACAATGATGCTGTGGTTGTTTAATATGTAAAGTTACTCAGTGTGAAATTTGAATCTGAACTTTAAGTATAATTTCGTGTAAAAAAATACTAATTATAGTACAACAAAATGTTGTATAAATACAGTAACATTTCAAACAATTTTTCGTAAACTAGTATTTATTTGAATGATGAGTTCAAAAAAAAATCCATAAATGAAATGTAGATTTGTTTGTGATAACAAACATCCGAATTACATGCTTTTAATAATAGTCAGTATAAAGTTTCGATTTGCAATACGAAATCTTATAATATCGCTTTTATGAGTCGAAAAATATCTGTGATATCAACAATAAAATTATTTGAATAAAAAGGAATTATATTATATTTAATCATTATTAACGATTCGGAATTACTTACATGTTTTACTGCATATACATCGTATGTTATAATAATCATTCGGAATAATATGACCTAAATGTGGTTGTATCAAAATCGATATGATTAAATGCAGAATATCACTGCAATGTGTACGGATGATAAAGACGTACATTTTTAAAAAGCGCATAGATATTTAGAAAGGTAAAAGTGCGCTCGGCATTACAAAAACAGCGCGACGCCATTCACTTTTAACGAGAAAAGTCATTCTTTCTGCCTTTCGTTCGCCTTTCTACGTAGAAGCAAGATCCGCCACTAAAGAAATCGGTGAACTTCGTTTCGCTATGTGCAATGAACGCGCGTAATTAGCATCACTGTTCGTCGTTCACGCGCCTGAGGCTTTGAAAGATCGCATAATTAAAACTGGACAATATGATGCCGTTAGTTTTTCTATCTGTTGGAAGCTTCGTTTTCATATAAATATTTCGATAACTCCGGGCGCCCACTTATTTTCACACCGTTTTGTTTTTGCAATAAACGGAAACACCACCAAATGATACACCAGAATAATTACGGAGCTTCAAAATTGCAAAAAGAATTGTGTCATCATTTTTCGTCACTGATTCCACGACAAAATCACAAAATTCATAACGCATTCGAAACGTACAATTATAATTTTAATTACCAACGTTGTCATTTCGAATGTATACGACTGCGTATTTTTGTGATAAAAATAATCATCAAGGAATGTGATATGATTACGAATACAACATTTAAAAATTATGCAAATATGAATCGAATGCGATGGACTGTTCATAATTAAAATATTTATTGAAAATTGAATGATGAACTGGAAATTCGTTTAAGCGCAGTGTGAAAGTAAAATACAGATATAACCCTTTTTCTCTTTAATTTTTCGTATGCATTGTTTTTTGATATGTACAGAAAATGCGTTTTGACGCTTTTATTAAAAAATTACAGTATCGAATGATAAAACCGATTAATTATTAGTTCCACCACGGCAGTTACCTGGCTACAAATGGAATATACTTGCGTTGAAACCGAAACGTGGTAATTGGATGAAAAAACGGTATGCGGAAATGTGACAATTAACGCTTATGTTCATTAAGCTAGGTATACTAGTAGAAAATAATATGGTGGAGATATAAATATAAGCTTACCTTAATACGACAATTAATTGAGTTTGTTTGCAAAAATTAATAAAAAAGAGATCAAATAAATAAATTGAACAAAAATATCTTGTTTGAATAAATATTTTGTATTATTGAACATTTTCTTTTATTTGTTAAAACATCAACTGTTTGCGATATTACTCAAGTTCAAATAATACTATTGGAGATGAAATTTTGTCGCGAATAACGAAAACAAACAAATACGTATATCGAACGTATAGGAGAGAATTATTTTTCTTACGTTAAAATTTACTTTTTCAATTTAGTGACGTTTCTTGAATTATATTAATGGAATGATAATTATTTTATACTCGTAGAGAAAAAAAACTCTTGATTATAACGACGAGAGAAAATAGATTCCATTAAAAAAGTAGTTTTTACATTTCGCTTTTATTGTACAGCGGAAGTAGTAAAGCAATTGAAATAATAAAATTAATTGCAGAGAAAAATTAATTTTTATTAATTGAGAGATAAATTCATTTTAAACTTATATGTTATGATGCATATTGAACAATTCAATGCAGATATTTAAATAATGATTTAAACTAATATAAAACTTAAATATTAAACACTGACCACTATTTTATATTATTATTATAACTGCAGTAATAATAAAATATTTTAATAGTGTTTTCAAATACAAAACTATTCAACTATACTTAAAGCACTCGAAATTCCAGATAAAAACCTAGCATTAAGATTGCAGAGTCACATCATAATTCCAATATCTAAATCACCTTTTCTTTCACATGTCTCGCTATAAACTGTCACTCCTAATTTACCTACCGAATAAATACAAATACCTTAAAATTACATATAAAAATACCATATTGCTTAAACATCTGTCACAAAATAGAGCATGCATTAGCACTCGAAAATAAGGTCTCTCATCGCTGTCTGTCGCAGGGTTATCGAAGCCTTATAGCAGGAAAAAAAGGTTCGGCGTAGCGTAATGATCGAGTGCGAAATTGTATCCATACCATGTAGGCTGAAACACTTTTCGAATCGGAGTGCTCGACGGACACTGACACAAGCATGTATGTGTGCGTACGTATATAAGCCTGGAGATAAAAGTTCTGCAGGGGCGAGTGGGTCGGAAAGTCGCGGCACTGGGTGGGACCGGTAGTCCCGAGGGGTCCGGTTCGCAACACCACCGAGGTCAGACCTGAGAAAGCGCGATCGAGGCGCGTGAAACGTGCAACTCGCATGAAGGTTATGCCAGAGTCGAGCTTAGTTCGCGCGAAGGGTGATTGTGGCGCTGACACTCGGAGGTAGAACGACGCTACAACCCCCGGCGCAAGCTCACTCCACCTTATTTGTCTGCGAGTGTTCGCTGCCAAGCTACGCTGTTTTCTCCACCAAATTCAGCTGAAATCATCATCCAAAACGTCGTATTGACCGAAGGTCACTTGGTTTCGAGTCTTTTGTTTTTTGATTCGTTGTTTTTACTCATTTAAAATGTTGGCTAAGCAACTAATTTTATGAATTATATCTCTCTATTGAGGTTGGGAATTCAGTGCGCGTGTTTTCACAAACGCATTAACTCATTATGTAATGTCAGCTGATACCATTTGATCTGGTGTCCGCATTTTCATCCGTGACAGATCGATTTTTGGAGCAATCATTTATAAATTTTGCGGCTTAGACCAAATTACCGATCAAATGTTTGTTTCTTCCTTCATTTATACAATTGAATAATACAGGGTAGAGGTGTATTGAATTTCAATTTATTCAATTGATATATTTATTTATCGATGTGTTGAATATATAAGATGGAGCTAGATTTGCCAATCGAAAAAACTTATTGATACTGCAAATACGTCGAGTTTTCCGTGTCGAACTTTTCTTCGCTTTGACGAAATATTCGAATGGAAGAAGAGATAAGCCTGGTTTTGGAACATTTTATAAATAGAATTTTGTATAATATTTTTAGTTACCGATTTTTTGCACAAGCAAATTAAGATTTTTTAGTGAACCTTTTGGGTTTCAGAAATTAAATTCTAACATTGATTAAACATTACAAACATTCCTCATAAAATGAAATTACTGTGCACAATTTATGAATAGCTATATAATTTTAACCAATTTGCAATTAAAATTGTGTTTCTAATTTCAATATGTTATAATAGCATTAAAACTTAACATCATTCTTAACATATTTATGTTAAGATATTATATTTAATAGTTCAATCATTGAAATTATGAACAGTATAAAAATTAATAGCCTGATGTAATTAAATTCTACTTTTGTATTTTTTGTATATAAAAAATAAATTACTTACATTAAACGAACCCGTCAAAAGCACATTATATAAAATTTTGCAATGATCGTGGTAAATTAATATAAGTTTATCATTTTACTTTTACTATAAAACATTCACATTCTATTACTTTGGCAACTAGTTATCAAATAGGTGTTTTTTAACAAAAACATTTCAGTTACATTTTTCTATCTGCTTAAAA
>JABFQD010002088.1:0-16162 GCA_022817045.1 Psix sp. ZL-2020 | reverse complement strand
ATTAATTATTTTCAAACTAAAACATACTGAAATATTACAAAAAAATTACAAATTTTTAATACGATATTTTTTTCAAAACTATACACCGAAGTGAAACTGAATAATCAAAAAATGTAATTTAAATTAAATAAATTAAATTGTATAATGCATTATAGTTATCTTAAAAACTACATCCTTAAATTAAAGTTTGTTTTTCTTTTGGATAAAATTTGATTGGAAAAAATTCTTCGAAATATCATACTTTTTATTTTTAAAATGATCAATAAACTATTTTAAAATATGGTCATTATTTGATCAATTTAATATCGTAAGTCAAACTAAAAACAAATATATAATTTTAAATATTTTACTCGAAACAATTTACTCATAATTAGCTTCGAACTAAATTATAAGTTTTACAATTTACTTTCGAAAGAACGAGTGTATGATTGTTGATGCTAACATACTGAATAAGGTCGATGTTAAAACTTACGACTTGATGATGATACTGACGAAAGCGAAAGATGTTCGTATCTCAATTTTGGGAATAAATCGTTAATGTGTTTCGCGGAGCAATAAACGTCATCGGCGAGGCAAATCGCATAAGTTAAATGCCGTTTTACAAACGCCAAGTGTAGATTTACAATCTATCGCACGATCTCGAACGCGCGTGTACGCAATACAGAGCTGCGATGTTTTGCTGAATTATACTTAAATCAGCGAGAATGAAATGCCGCGAGATATGCACGCAACCCCGTGAAAAAAATAATGCACAGGGTACTCGCAAATACGTACCACGTGTTTTTCACAGATATTCATATATAAATACATATGTATATACTTGTACAAACTTGTATTCATATATGATTCATGAAAAAACCCAAATTACTTTGAGAGAAATTTAAAATATCTTGAGAAATATTCTCATGTGTAAAATTTCAACTATATATTCAAAAGAATAGAAAATACTAAAAACTAGAAAATTGATTTAATTTATTTTTAGAAACAGTGTATATTTTTATCAACATAAATTGTATGTCAGAAAAAAAGATAAAAATGAGAAATCTACTATAAAAGCAGCTTCACTTTACGATGAATATCGTAAAATTTCAACATACTCTTTTACTTTTCACGAAGTATAAAGAGTAAATACACATTTATGCGTTTTGTTTAGAACCGCCCAACATCAGCTTTCGCTCGTGTAAAACGGTATTTTCTGATATGTTTCGCTGTCTTCTATATTCGTTGTATGTGTCGTTAATAACGTTACTTCGTGTTATGAAAATTGTGTGAATTCTTTTTACAAATTGAAATTTTCATTAACACATTATTCCTTTTAGACAGCAATACATTTTAATAATATTAATATAGAATCATATATTCAATATAAAAAATAAATATATTTTCTTAATTAAATAGTTATAATATACTATAAAAAAGATTTACATAGTTACAATTTGAATATCAATACTAAGAAACAAAGATTTTTGTGATTCAAAGTGATTTTTTATTATAAATTATAATAATTTCTACTGTTATGAAAAAACATGTTCATACAATTAATTACAACAAGCAGTTGCTTTTACACTTATTTTTTCATGCCTTTCTCACTTATGGTAATGAATAATTGCAACATCAAATGAAAGCATTAATGAGTGCAATTAAAAAAATATATATTTCATAGGGCATAGAAAGTCGTCCATATATGGCGTCACGTCTGATGCACCATGAAAATACGGTCGCGTAAAGAAGCTGCGTGCAACATACTGTAAATTCATGGAATCTCGTTCCACCTGCGACGTCGCGTAACTGGAAACAGCCTTTCTTCCGTGTTGAGACTTCTCTTTCTAGCGCCATTTTTATATCGGGTGGAGAACGGCTTGCCACATCAAGGGCAAATACTGGGCGAGGTTTTTTCGCAACATGGGACATGGCCCGTCTTGTTTCCTATATCTCTCTCACTCTGCGCCACGAAACAAAAGAGACAAACGATATTAAAAGGGAATTAGAAGACTTTAAAAACTGAAATGTAAAAAAGTGACAAAAAAAACGAAACAATCGTGTCTAGTTTTTTTTGGAATCGTTTTCAACCAAAACAGATTTTTTATCATCCGAAACCATTGAAAGAAATACTTATACGCGTTAGGCTATGAGAACAAAATAAATGCTATAGCCAATTGAAAAATTGATTGTTTGCTAGCAACGAAGCCCATTGTCAGCAGAAGATACTTGTTGAGCGTCACGCTTTTGCGGCCGAATTAAATCGTTCAATTATGCAAACGTGGCTTTTACGCCATTGCACTGTGTTCGCGGAGCGCACGGGTATCGGCATAGCATTAACTTACGGCAAGCATTGCGATGCGAAACAAATGCGGCACCAATTGACAATGGCATAATTGCGTACACAATTATTACAACGTCGAATATTAATGTGGTTGATTTTTATTCAACTTCAGTGTCGAAAAATTGATGACTTCATCAGAAGAAGTTGCACTTTAAGAATAGTTCCATTGTATTCTACGGAATTCGTATTGAATAATAATAGGTTTGAATCGAGTGAAATGTCAGCACGAACTTAAAGACAATCTCAACTTCATTTTCGTTCATAGTGATCGCACTAAACGCAGCTGTTTGGCTGCCAGCGAAGAATAAACGCCAAATGTGAAAAAGCGTCGGATTAAACGGTAAACCGTTTCGTTCTATAAAAATGAAAAATTACTCTGAACGAGTCAATGGAAAATGTTGATAATTCGAACGGTGAAAAGATTCATTAGGATTAATCGCATAATGGCGCAATCGAGCTTAGGCACTTGAGAAAAGAAAGGATAAAAAGATTCAGCGGAGATGAATGAAAAAGATGCGTTCAGATTGGGATATTGCGCTCACTGTTAATTTCCCATGATCTGTATACATTAATTAACTGTTTTTCCGTTCCGCGTGCTCACTATTATAAGCATGCTCATAAATGAAATGCGCACATGAAATCCGCGCGATTCAGAGCATGGCCACTGCGTATCGGTGTTGGCGCGAAAACAATCATCGGTCATTAATCAAAAATGAATCGAATGCTTACTTATTCAATATTGTTTTAAAAACAGAATTACGTTCAAACTGTTTCGTCTGGCTGCGTTCAACGCAACATCTTGGGGTTATACGATGGAATAAAATAAAAAATACATTTATCTATTTTATCAGTACAAGAGGATTTAATTGGCATTTAATTCATTAAATAAATTTAATTAATTAAATAATTAATTCTTCCATTGTAAACGAGTAATATCATTTAAAATCTAGATAAATAATAAATAAACTTAGATTTCTTTTCATTCCATTTCAATTTCAGAATTTTTTCATACGATGAAAGAAATTTATTAAAAATGAATAAATAAACCGAATGAATTATTATATATGTGTGTTAATTTAAATAAATATGTATAATAAATCAATGAAATAATTAGTACTTAAAATCTTCTTTATCTATCTAAGTCTTTATTTATAAGTCAAGTAATATATCGTATTTTTATGAAATAGGAGCAAGAAATATCTTGCAGAGCTAAGAACATTTACGATCGTATGTTTAAATTTGTTATATTGATTGAACAATTACAAAAATTAATATTTCAAAAATGTGTGTTAATAATTCAATCCTAAACAAATTAATGTTTTACTGACAATTTTTAATCGTCATTGAACAGCACATTAAAATATAGAAAATATCAACATAAAGTATAATTTAAAACAAGTTCCGAACACATAAAAGCATTACTACTTATATTTGAAATATATTAATAAATAGGTCCTCGGTACACTATAATAACGGGTTAATATAATTCAAACTACCAATTAATGTTCTGCATGAAAGCAATAAAAATGTTCTGGTTAAAATTTTATTTAGACCGTAATCTCAAGACATGTTTGTTAATATCTTAAAAAATGTCATTTTTTAAAGCATAAATAATCTTGACAATCATGTGTCACAACCATTTGTCATTTATGTTATTGAACATTAATGACATTATGAATATAACATAACATTATGAATGTTATTTAACATTAATAGAGAAATATCGCGATAATTTCATATACATTTTTTCCATGAATATGTACTGCTGTTTTGGCATCTTATTTCAATTACACAGAAAGTAAAAGTCTTATAAAACTATAAACAATATTTCTATGTAAAAATGTCATTTTTGTTTCCATTATTTTCTTTTGTGTGTAAATAAATAAATTTTGCCGTTTGAAGGTACTAATTTTAAATCATGTTTTATTTATGACGTTTTGAAATTTCATACAATTTCTTCAGCAGATCTAAAAATTACATTAATGATTATAATTTCAGGTACAAAAAGTGAATATTTTTAAATACAAACTAATTGAGGGTTATATGGTAATAATCGCGGAAACATACACGTATAAAAGTTATCATAATCATTAATATAAACTTAATTACAAACATATCATTATTATTATTATTATTATTATTATTATTATTATTATTATTATTATTATTATTATTATTTATACGTATTGACTGATATTTGATTCAATTTCATTTGAAAGATGAGATTATTTACTTTGATATAAAAATATGATAGCGTGACCTTGATATCTAAATAAAAAGAGGGAACCAAACAATTTACCTTTGACGTCCATCGATCACATAATCTCCCCAATAATTTGCTTTAATTCCGAGAAGCAAAAACGTATAACGAAGTTACCTATTTATTTTCGAAAATGCATGTATAATGTACGAGTTGGCTTGACGATGTGTAAAGGATCAAAATTTATAAGTGTCCGGAGGTAACGTGGATAGGACTATAAAGCGTTTAATAACAGTCAGGATAACACGGCTTCAGCGTTCCGCGTCTGACAAAGGCCGGCGATCGTAACTCCGAGCAATGGCGATGCTGCGCCGAGCATTATGCCCCCATTATACAGTATTATGTTACGATTTACGCTATCACGAGCGTCTGAATATTCGTCTTGCTCGCGTTGCCCTCAGGACAACGCTTGTTAGTCTTTTTCTTTCGGCACAAACCACGGGAGACGACGAGGCCATTTTTTAGCCCGCGTAAACAAACACCATAACGGGTCTCGATATGCTTCCGCGGGATCTAATATCTCCTGATTCGCGCTTATCTTTCAGCCGAAATGCAGCATGACCGTGTGGCTAATGGCGAACAGGACATTGACGTAATGCCGGATTGTGTAAATGGTTCGACTCAAAACGGGAGAAAGTACGCTCGAGCGAAAAGCGTCCTACGTCAAAGGAAAACCCCGCTAAGTCAAAAACACTTTCGTTTGAGTCACGGACTGTTACGTAATACGTCGAATATGCGGATTGAAAAATGCGGCTAGATTTATATGGTTCGCTACTAAACTGACGTTAATTCTTGTTACTGTTATTTTTGTAATTGTCGAGTGAAAATTAATAAATCGAATATGGCGAACTCATAAATTCAGTACATAAATAATATACACATATAAACTTTAAATATATATATGTATTTATTTTAGAAATGTTTCTGTATGGAGATATTTTACATATATAGCATATGCGTGATACAACACCAGAGAAGAACAGTGATAAAAATTACAAAATCTCTGATAAAAATGATTGAAGTTCATATATAGTATTCGCATGAAGACATACTTATTAAGTATGTTAGTATATGTTATATGTATTCTAGCATGCATAACACATATGTATTATTAATGTTGACATATGGTTTATTATATTTACAATGATATGTAGAAAATAGTAAAAGTATGCAGTTCACATACTTACGTTTATTCAATGTATATGAAATATTATTTTTCCATGAGTTACTTATACATCAATCAGTTAGATGAAGATGAGCGAATACTCATTGAAACAATTTTGATTTTTTATTCTAAGCGCGGTTAAACTGTGATGGGTCGATAAATTGAGGGAGTCATAAATCGCAGAATTGGTCGATCTGAATTCGTTATTCGTGCGCGATTATCGTAAAAATCGGCGCGGAATCAAGATACTATTGTCTCGATAATGCAAATAACGTAGTTAAATCGCGACAATAAACAACGTTTGTTTCGCCATGTGAAGAGGAGCCTAAGAGAATAACAATGTACCATTATTCAGGATTGAAATGTCTCTAAAACCGTTTGAATATAAAGGCGAGACAAGAAGCTACCGCCCACGCCAAGTACATTCCATCGCAGAGGTTGCGATGTAATAAAGTTACGTTAAAATTATTCGTGTTACTATCTGTTCGACGCGATTCTGATCAGCGGAATGTTCGAAAATTTTCGACTTGTCGATGCAAGTATTCGATGATGTATATCTCCCGCGAACGCTGTTACGAGAATGTTACTCAACGTGGAGAGAAATATATATCTCTCCTCGCTAAATTAGATAAGTGGATCCAACGAAAATGAATCATTCAACATACTTAATTAGCCGTGTGTTCAGGATCGAGCGCTTTCATTCGTACATTTTTTCTTTGACGTTTGAATATTACTTTTCTATGCGCGTGAGATAAATTTTTTGACCGTAAAATTTATTTCTGCGATATACAATAGCAATCAAACATTCGCGTTAAATGGTTATTTATAGTATAACAATATACTAAGTTTGATCCAGTTTCCATGAGTCATTAAAAAAATGTACTTCATAAAACAAAGATTGATCAAACAAACACCATGTGATATGGAGCAAATTGGATTATATAAACTTCGTAACAATTTGTTACTGTCAATTCCATTTTATTGTATCGCGAATGATAAATTATTTAGATCGATATCGCGACATACGTTGACTATTTTTTGACCCGCTTTATCGTAATCATAATTCATCTTATGTGTCTGCGTTTTCGTCTGTTCATTTTTATTGTCATCGTGATTGCAAGTAATGTAAGTCACGCTTTTATCAGCCATTGTTTGATTGAAAAAGACAATTAAACACTCGGTGGTTCATCAGTTTTAAGAGCTACTTAACACTCTAATGAGTTACATACGAAAAAACATGTTTTTCTTATGCCTCCAACTTCGGTATCTCCGATCTGAAACTCTCGGTCCGCCAGATTCGACCTTCGACCTTGCGAACTTGTAAATCGACGAACGACTACGGCGCAACAGCCGACGAGTAATTATTGCAATCGATAAATCATTTACGCGTATATTAATATATTTGCGTTGAGCCATTTGTTTTGATCAGTTGCGGAAATCGTTTAGTTTTGCATTGATTTGTTTCTTTTATAGACCCAAAGAGGCTACGCGACGTCGAATTTTCCACGTTTAGAAAAGAAGTTGCTTTATTTGAATTTTTATTATCATTTCTCGAAAATCACGCGGTCAATGACTTCTTGGCATTCACGAATAGGCTGACAATTTTTCTGATCAAAAATAAATACCACGCGAATGATACTGTTTGGGATTATAGACAGACAGGAACGACCGAAGGCTAATTTGCTATATAAGAAAACAAATTGTGGATTCAATGGATATAAATATGCGGAGATTATTTTCTACCAATGACAGTAAACTTAGATACACTCGAACTTATTTTAACTTGAATGCATAAATAGATACTTTCATTGAGCAAAATAGTACGATCGTGGGCAAAAATAAGATGCAGTTGACGGATTTGCGATGCACGAAAAATAAACGTTGCTAATGTGAAATACATTCAATTTAAGTACATTGATATATTTGGAATTAAAAAAACATGGCACACATTGCACAAATTCTCGCCATTGAATATTAATTCTTTTGGAATTTGAATGAGATGCAAATTCGTACAAAAAGTCGATACGTGAAAACAGATTAAAGTGAATAACTAAGCCATTAATTTAGACGTTATAGTCGCTTTACTGGAGACCTTTGACTTGGTTGTTTCAAAACAATGCAATAAAAATCAGAACCAATGTGTAACGCATAAGTCACTTTTCTCATTAATTAATACACCTTAACGAACGATCCAAATGGAAATGCAAAATTGATGCAATTTCAGTAACGCCACAACACGCAACAATAATGCTTGCAATTACGCTTTGTAATAAAATACATCTGTTGATAATTTTATACGCCTTTTTTTCCTCGTGTTCATTCCGATGAAAGCAGGGCAATTCCGGAATACAACCAAATGTGCCCGTGGCACTTTCACACGGATGATTCTACAGGAAGGGGAGAACAGATCGCGTGATGTGTGCAGTAATCGTATTGCAAACACTTATGACGTCAGTAACATAAAAGTATGGAAGTAAGAGAAAAGGAAGTTGCAGGAACCGTTTTGGTATTGCCGACTTTTTTTCCTCCCAAAATATCTCAATCGTTCTCAAGGATTTGTTTATATTTTCAGTGTAGTTGCGCGTGAAAAAGCCGAGTCGTAAAAAATAACACCGCCGCGTGTAAAAGAGCTAGGAAATGTTTCTCAGGAAGTTGTCAAATTTGAAAAGCAGTCGTATCGCCGAGAAATTCTCATGGCGTGTTCCATCAAAATGAATAATCTGCCGTCTATTCCTACTTAGGCGAAAAATGTTGCGCGCTGCCTGTAAAACGATTGTTTCTCGGCGTGTATATATAAACTGTTATCGTGCAAAGGGAATAAAGGCAATCGCAGAAAGCGCCGATGTTGTATCTGGCGATCGGGTCGGCAGAAAGCCACGGCTAGACTTGACCCAAGCGCGTCAGATAAGCAAGACTCTGGGCCGACTTAGCGGAGGGATCGCATCTCCTTTGTAGGCGGCCAAGTATGTGTGCCTTTGGTTGGTGTGGGTGTAATCGTTTATTTCACCGTCGACCTTTGCAGGGCACTACGTCAAGATGTCAGGCGCGACCCCGCCTGGCGCTGCGAAGATGCACTGGGAACGTTGTAATGGGCTTACAAAGCGTAACAAACTGATGCGAGGTCAAACACACGACGGGCAATAAACACACGCCAAGATAAATGACTCCCACTCTGCGTGGCCCGTACTCGGGTTATGTCCGTCCCAGGAAAGTATTTTGGCGCATCCATCCAGAACTATCTGTCTTGCCCAGGCGTTGCAGTCACCCAAGCTCTGTACCGCCGCAACTTATTCTCACTTTGACGCGGCACTTGTTGCTCGATATCCATATGGTTTTCTTGTTTAAGAAAGATTGTACGCTCTGACTGAATGAGTGGCAAGTGAAAATGTTAGAACATACTGAGAAAACTGAATTGTACTAGATATGTTGTAAAAAACTAAATTGATGTGACATGCGCTGATGATATACGTGATACAAGCATGTCATGTCTGTCAAATTTCTAAATTATGTTTGATTGTGTTGAGAAGTCATTTTACCAGTTTATGTAGTGGTACATATAATCTTTATCACTTCACATTGTTTCTTGCACAACTGAAAATATATTTAGTACCAGTTTTTTTAGAGCAAGAGATGTTAATAATAAATATCAATGAGTTTGAGTTAAACGAGATGAAAAGATTAACTTCGTTTGATTATTGTTCCAGATGCCACAAACGGTACCTACAGCCGCGAGCTTCTCTCCATCGTTCGACTACACCACTTTCCAGTTTGATTTGTCTCTTTTGTCGGACGATTACAACACAGCACAATTGCAAACTAACTTGAAACCCCCACAGATCAAACAAGAGATTTGTTCACCTCGACCCTTATCACCTACGACGTATCCTAGTCCTCCATACTCTGACTTCACAGGAAGTCTGTCACCAAATTATTCCCGTGACAATTCACCAGTTTATCCAACGAGTCCTTACTATGTACCAAGAAGTCCACAAAGTGCACAGCTTTATCCGACAAGTCCAGAACCAACAAAGCAACCGGTCAAACGAGAGAAGAGTTTGGATTTGTTGACTATTCTACAAGAGTCAAGGTAATACTATTAGAATAAACAATATATCTTGACAAATGATTATTTAATAATAAACAAATAGTTATACCTTTAGTTATTTTCGTTGTAGACTATTAGCAGAAAGTTTGGGTTACAAAGAAGACTCTACAGACTGTACAGTACCTTGTACACCTCCTCGCAGTGAAGAAGATATCTACAATAGTCTTGATACAGACTTCTTTCCAAAAAAAGAAGAATCTAACCCACTTTTAAAAGAAATACTTTTCAAAGAAGAATCAACTTCTAGTTTAGTAGCCAAACTCAGTTCTCCACTGTCTTCCCTGTCATCTCCCCAACCAAATTCTTCATCTCTATCATCTTCTATATCATCATCAAATCTGTTGTCTCCATCTTCCATATCATCGCCAGCTAGGACAGAATTTGAACGGTCTCCTCTTAGGGAACTTCTATACAAAGGTGTTAAAAACACTGAGGAGAACACTGTCAATCTAGATGTCGGAGAGACCAATGATGCGACGAATAGTTCGAGCCCTATACATAAAGAAGAGAAGATCTTCAAAAGCGACCGCAAAAGCGATCACCAGCTACTGCGAGAAGTGCTGAGAGATACAAGCTTTCAGAGGAAGTACAATCTGCGACCTGTTGATTTGGGCGGTGTCGGGACTGGGTTCGTTGAAGATATGGAACCAGGCGAGAGTGTCGGAGAATTCGCCAGAGAACAAATAGAGCCAGTATTAAGCCTTGCTATTCAACAGCTCCAGAGGGATTTCGACAACACATGTGTTGCTCTTGGCATTCACCCAGGTAATTAACAGATAACATTATAGATTCACGTGTAAATTTGACAGCTGAATCACAGGGTTTGATTCTACGTAAATAAATTCTTTATACTGACATGGTCAGCCAAAGTTCCGTGTTCCTCTTAACGTCTTATTTTGCAACACATCAGCAAGATAAATAACTCCTTTGTTCAATCTACTGCAGTGAGTTAATAACAATACCAACACGATTCGTTCTATCAGCAATCACTCCACCAACACTTACTTCGCATTATTAGAGCCAGTAAATATTTCATCATTTTATCGACTTCGCATTTCTCTTGCATTACAACAATTGGCAAACTAGTTTTCATAGCGGCTTCAACCTTGTAACTTCAACCAAGGAATTCTGCTATTAAAAAAAAGCGGCCAGAACAATTCATAACAGATTAATTTGAAAGTGGCAAAAAATAATTTAGCCGCTCGTATTGTATACGTTATCCTAGCGAGAGTACAACGGAGCGAGGAAAGAAAGAGAGAACGTATACACTCGGTCGAGGTGAGGTCGCGATTTAGAACGATTTAGCAACCAGATCTGACTGAGTGGACAACTTTCTCCGGTACTGTCCAATCCGCGAACTCTGATCAAGCAAGAGACTTTAATTGGCAAGTGAGCGAAATAAAGGTCGACTGAGGCAGATTTGCCTCAATCTTTACACTTTGTGCATACGTGTCGCCGATCCACTACCTTGCCGCGGGCTATCTTTCGCTGCGCAGACCGGTTCTCCTATTTGCCACGATTCTGACGTCACACTTAGAATAAGTTACGGAGCCAATTGGTCCTGGGTTGGGCGTCGAATTACGAAATTCTGCGGTCCATTTCAAAGATATGCCTTGCAACGGCGTGACGTATTAACTAACTAACGTCATCGTCCACGCTTATTTCATTTTTTTATCCTCACATTAAAAAATCGTATTTTCTTTGTTTCACCGCAAGGTATACTCCCGCTTGATAAGTTTGACGGGCAAATTATATCTCCGACAGACGTAAGATCAAATTCTTGGCACTGAACGATCTCCGTGAGATTGGTTTGCTTAATTGATACCATTTGATATTGGAAATAAATTGAATAAATCTGCTTACTCAATATCATTTTTTTATATAGTTGTTACCATTGTTTATTTAGAACCACGTCGCTGGAGTGCCGCTGACGTCGCAGCTTGGGTGCAATGGGCTAGAAGACAGTTACAACTGCCCTCAGTCCCGATGGAAAGCTTTAATGTTGATGGGTCCACATTAGCTTCTTTCACCGAAGAAGACTTTTGTCGCAGAGCTCCACAGGTAATACATTTTGCATTTAAAAATGGATTTGAATTCAAAATAAAATTGAATTTGAACTGGAAACTGTAAATGTTTATAATCTGAAGTTATAAATGAGAAAATAACATCATTAATAATAAACAAACATACAAATAATATACACAGACGAGAGAAGTTCGAAAAATGGTTAATTTTTTTATTGAAATAATACATTTTGCAAAACTAGTTGACAGAAGAAAAACAGTTTCCATCGATGGAAGACGTCACTATTGATATTAATAAAAAGGGGGAAAGTCGGTGAAAGTGAAGTTCGACGAATTACACGTCGGTACCGAGAACTAAAGTGCAAATCTTGATCTGTAAATAGGATAAATATCAATTAAGCCAGTACGCATGCATCTTGCATTTGGAATGCGCCTTGTAATATGATACACTACGGATAACGGTTTTTTCTTGACATTAGTACATTTATAAAAAAGAAAAGCGCAGTCAAAATCCAGTTGCTAACGTTTATATTTCCGGCCAAACTGCACCCTAACTGTTTTCATACACAACCATTAGCACGTTAAATTACATGGCTGTAACTTTATTCTTTATTGATATTCAATTAAAATTCCACACACAAGAGCAACAAATCACTGATAATAATTTCGTTGATTACTGCATCAGTTTGAATACAACTATGAATGTTTAATTGCGTCGCGAAAATATGATTTATTGATATGGAATGCCACAAGAAATATATTTCTCTAGAAGAAAGTTGAATGGGCTGGGCATGAAATTGCTAACAAAATATCATGAATAATATAAACATTGATAAAAACTTAGATTCGAATAATGTTAAACTTTACTAGGTCAAGAACGATGTTTTATTTCTACTTTTTGAGTCTAAATTATATTATTCATGCTAAAACTCCTAGCCTAATTATTTATAATATAATTTAATGTCTAATTTAACAAATTTTATATACTTTCTGAAAACATGAAATGATTTGAAAAATTTTTTATCGCTGAATCAGACAGATAATTTGTTCAAATCTATTGCATATAATGTTTTATTTACTGCGAATTGCAATTGAGAATCGTTTGAAATTTGTGTTAAACATTTCACAGATTAGGTAAAATCCACGATGAATGTAGTCATAAGATCCAGAGAAATCCCAGTAAAATTGAGGACGTACATTTGCCGTTCAATCACTCCTTTGAATTTAATCGATCGAGCCGTGGCTTTACCATGCTGCAAATATTTTTCATCCTTTCTTCGTTCAGGAATAGTATGCGAAAAATTCAGAATTGTGTGGGTGCACGCAACTGTGTACTCCACATGATTATACCATATAACTGAATGACATTTCATGGAACAATTTGCAAGAAAGGGAAACACAAACAAAACTCTTATCACTTTTATTCCAGCGAAAGTTTTTTGTTCCATTAAAAACGAATTCCCAGAATTACTGAAATATAGTGTCAAATTAAAATTTTTTAATTTGGCAACGCACGCTTTCAATCATGTGACGCAATGAAAGTTAAATTCTCCAAATTTCATGCTGCTAGTGAAACATCGTAATATAAACTGAATTCAGCTTGAAGATCAAATATTGACTTTACACATGAAGTTGTTTAAATAATAGTAATTACTAACATGTGCTAGACTGTTATGTCTAAGACTTCTTTTATGAATCTTCTTTTCAAGTGGATTTGCCCATACGTCGAGCAATCGACACGAACGAGTACAATTCGCAAAGGCCGATGAGCGAGCTCTTCGTATTGGTCCCGGCTAGTTTTGAGCCCGATGTAGGTCAACGACGGTCGGCTTTCTCTTCGCCAGACCACGAGCAGGAATTCTATCGTTTACGTGTCTTTTCTCTCAGACTATTCGTGACGCGAGGAATAACACATGATTTCCAAAGAAATTTCATAGGACAGGTTTTTCTCCTTCTTTTTCCCCTTTTTCTTTCGACTTTGAGCTTCCCCTTTTTTCGTTCCGACAACTTTTCTAGTCAACTAGCACAACTACATCAATCTAGTTCTGTACAACTAAAAATGTTTATCAACATTATCGACATTATTGTTAATTTTACCAAAATTATACTTTCGTTCAAGAATGTATTTTTTGTTTCATGCAAAATACTTTCTAAAGAATATCAAGTGAGATTTGTGTATGTTATTTGCTTAAACACATTGAATGGAATTATTTAGAAAAGCAAAATTGCAAAATTAAAATGATTCATTTTTTATGGTTTTCAGTGTGGTAGTATGCTACATGCTCAATTGGAGATCTGGAAGGCTGCAGTCGAAGAATCACCGCGGAACACTTTGGCAGCTTCTTGGAGCCCGGTCAATGTTGTTCAAGTTCCCAACAGTGGGACCACCACAAGTGTCGAGTCTCCTATTGCAACTAATGGTCCCGCGAGTGTTAAGGGCTCATGCAACGTTGATTATTCAGACGGTAAATATATTTGCCGTATATCTTTCTCGTTGTTGATCTATCTTTTCTGCTAAGTTATCCTTCATCTAACCCAGATATCTGTCAATTTACTTTAAATGAACTTCCTTGAAACATATCTAATCAAATCATTTTTTCTTTTTCATTTTTGTTCTTAACTTAAATGTCAAATGAATAATTCATGGCATGAATTTAAATACAATTTTCTGTTATTTTCAGATGAAGATGATGAATCGTGCGGTAATCAATCTGGATCAGGTGGCAAAATCCGTAACGGTGGCTCTCATATTCACCTCTGGCAGTTCTTGAAGGAACTTCTAGAAAGCCCCAATGTTCACGGGTCATGTATCCGCTGGCTAGATCGAAGCAAAGGCGTTTTCAAGATCGAGGACTCGGTACGAGTTGCTCGCCTCTGGGGTAAACGCAAAAACAGACCTGCGATGAATTACGACAAACTTAGTAGAAGCATACGCCAATATTACAAAAAAGGCATCATGAAGAAGACCGAGCGGAGTCAGAGACTGGTTTATCAGTTTTGTCATCCTTATTGTTTCTAACACTACAAACGTCATGTGATTGTCTTCATTACAATGGTTCAAAACATATTTGATAAAATGAACTATCCACCGCCGACAGAATTATTGTCACTATCCAACTCACATTTGATTTAACCAAATTTCAGGTCACAAATGTTTTATTGAAAATTTGGTTCAATCAAATACAATTTGATGTTTACAACATAAAAAGTTTTCTCTAGAGAGTCAAATTGGCTCAGCGCTACGTACAATTGATCTATCATAACCTAAAACTTAGGTTATGATAATTAAAGCGCGCGTGTCAGTTTGAGTTAATCATCATTGGTTGTTTATTTAATTTTGTTCCTCGTGTTTATACTGAAGTTCTTATGGAAGTTCGGAAATCCATTGCGTTTGTATGTTGTCCTCGACCCGAGCAACACCAAGCCTTCGGGTAAATCAAGTACGCCCGTTTGGGCGACCTTTTATTCCTTAAGTTTGCGTCGCTGTTATTAATGAATCTACTTTTCAAGCGCCGCTCACTTTCCGCGTCACTTCGAATATAAGAATGTTTTGATCTTGAGGAAGTGAGGGTGCGGCGAATAAGGAGATAGAAAATTGAACGCCATTTTTCTTTTCTCCTTGCAATTGCTTACTGGTACTCGCTGTGAGCTCTTCGTCCAATTTTTGAGGCCTTTGCGCGCGGAACCGTTCGTTGCTGCTCGACCGAAAAGACCAATTTCTCAATAACGTTTTTTTGGAGAAGGAGTTTTTTTCAATCTAATAGTGGAAACCTTGTGACTTACTATTCATGCATACCACGTTTGAGAAATTGGCTTAAGTTGACGTAGAGAATTAAAACACAGCTGAGTCCGGTGATTTTTGGTCCCATATATCTATGATATATTAAACGTTGTATGTTCCATGAACGACTAGAATTATGTAGGGTTAACTAGTTTTAAGCAGACGAGACTCACGTGAGTCACGTTTAACTTAGTATACTCGTTATACTGTTGCTGGAAAATAGAAAGTCCGTATTCCAAAGATGAGCTCTTTCGTTACTTAAGATTAACATACCAAGATATTATTATAATGAAGATGAAATGCTTCGATTATTTGAGATTAATTTTGAGATTATGTACATTCTTGTGTCAACGTTTTGTCTATTTTGTACATTCGAATTGCAATGAGCTGAAATCAAGTTTTTGATTTATTGCTTTTGAAATAACAAGTTTGGTGGGAAATAACGAAAGATATGAGGGTGTTTTCTAGCGAGGCCATTAAACAACTTTCCTGACTCGCCGCGAT